>CM042384.1:25328833-25496333 GCA_023634145.1 Thymallus thymallus
GATGTCGCAGCACATAAAAATCAATAAAGTGTTATAATGTCATCTCTCTCTGGACATAAAGCTGTTTTTATTACATCTCAAACACTTAAATAAAGTGCAAGGCCTTGGGATGTCGTAAAACGTTTTTATAGGTTTTTACAAGTTTGTTGTCTTGACATATTATAAAGATCTGTATTGAAGGCTGTGATTTATCTCTGTTCAATGAAGACCTGGTACAGACCTGTGGTAGAGAGACCTGTGGTAGAGACTTGTGGTAGAGAGACCTTTGGCAGAGAGACCTCTAGTAGAGACCTCTGGTAGAGACCTGTGGTAGAGAGACATGGTAGAGATACATGTGGTAGAGAGACCTGTGGCAGACAGAGCTGTGGTAGAGAGACCTGTGGTCGAGAGAGCTGTGGTAGAGAGACCTGTGGTAGAGAGAGCTGTGGTAGAGAGACCTGTGGTAGAGAGACCTGTGGCAGACAGAGCTGTGGTAGAGAGACCTGTGGTAGAGAGACCTGTGGCAGACAGAGATGTGGTAGAGAGACCTGTGGTAGAGAGACCTGTGGCAGACAGAGCTGTGGTAGAGAGACCTGTGGTAGAGAGACCTGTGGCAGACAGAGCTGTGGTAGAGAGACCTGTGGTAGAGAGACCTGTGGCAGACAGAGATGTGGTAGAGAGACCTGTGGTAGAGAGAGCTGTGGTAGAGAGACATGGTAGAGAGACCTGTGGTAGAGAGACCTGTGGTAGAGAGAGCTGTGGTAGAGAGACATGGTAGAGAGACCTGTGGTAGAGAGAGCTGGGGTAGAGAGAGCTGTGGTAGAGAGACATGGTAGAGAGTTGTATCTGAACTTCTAGAAGTGTCTTCCTTCTCTTCCTGTCTCTTCTCTAAGTTCTCTCAAGGGATGTTTTCTTCAAAAGCCACTGCCTTCCTCAGTGAGAACATGCTATATTTGTAAGAAATAAAAAGTTTTGCAGTTTCTTCTTCCTCTTTCCCCCCTTTATCATGCCCCCCCCCGGGGAAAAAGAGAGTGTTGAGGGCTTATTGTGCAGGTAGTTACTGTGCTTTGTAGTGCTGGCTTCACCAGAGACCACACACACACACACACACACAACCCGGCCCGTGTTTATCTAGAGCATCACAGAAAGCTTCTGTAGCAAATGAGATCCTCTGAGTTTCTACTGTCTGGTCCAATAGTGGAGTTGAAGACTTGCAGTACTGAACACCATCTGTTGAGGGTGCTCTAACTATTATAATAATCTGTTATTGAGCTTATATGGCAACTATATAGAACTCTGTGTTGGTGTGTGTGTCTGTGTGTGTGTGTGTGTGTGTGTGTGTGTTGTGCTGACTGAGTCCATGTCTGTTCACAGGTTGATGTGTAACCACAGTGACAGGTCTGGTATTCTAAAGGTCACCCTCGGCAACATGACTCAGCTGCCCTCGGCTTGACACACATCACAGCTGACCACGCTCGCATACACGCACGCACGTACGTACGCACGCACGCACACACACACACACACACACCCTCAGGTTGTTAGTGTGTTTGAAAAGGTCACTCCCCCTCACTCTGTGTTGTGTATTCTGACCTGGTGTGACAGAAAGGCTTCTGACACATGCAGAGGTTTTTTCAGAATGGGTTTAGATCGTCCTTACTGTGTTGGGTAAGGTGTACTAGTCATACAAATAGACCTTTATAGCAGTGCTTTGGTTACTTAAAAAATACCACCCTGATCCCTGACAGAGTTGGAACAAGTGCTCTATTGGGGTTAAGAACTGTGGAGACTCTCTTGCCTCCAGAGGTGAAACCAAGTCAATATTATTTGAGTCACAAGCAAGTCTCAAGTCACAAGGTCTGAATCTCAAGTCCCAAATAGAACAGGTCAAGACTCGAGTCAAGTCCATGTCGTGCATTCTAAGAGCAAGTCAAATGTTTGTCTGTTTATTGAGGCTACCAGACAGCCCTTTTCATTATTTTGTCAACAGCACATTTTGATTAACCCATACAAATAGGGACCTTGTAGCAGTCGTAAGGGCATAGAATCAGCAGAAGGTACGGCAGGTTGACGTGCTCAGAGTGTACAGTACAGGTCTTGGTGATCCAATGGTGAAAGCACCATATCATACAAAATATACAAGTAGATTTGCCAAATATACATGGGGAATAGCCCAAAAGAAATAACCTGTCCTATCTTAACGGACACAGGTAGAGGGCTAAACTGTACAGCCTCCCCTTGAGAAACCAAATAAAATCTGTCAAACAGAAGCTCAAACCGGTAGGCCTACATAATATAAGCACTTGGCCCCCAGGACCATACAATTACCCAATTGGCAATTAGGCAAGGCAAGGCAAGGCAAGTTTATTTATATAGCACATTTCATACACAATGGCAATTCAAAGTGCTTTACATAGAAAAAATTAAGATAATTACAACCAATAAACTGGTTCTACAATGTAAAAGGCCATTTCCACATCGATTGTTACATTGGTACATTTGTCTTAATCAGACTTGATGATTATTCATGATATTTCAACACCATGCATAGATGGAACAATCCTTTTCTCTTATTCAAAGTTCTGACTCCAAAACGTGGAGCGCATGCCACGTAGCCTATTTCCATGCGCACTGAGGCACAAGCTCCTATTACGCACAACCACAATGACAGAGACATAGCAATCAGACACGCATAACTCCGACATAACCCGGGAAACATGAACAAAGGAAACCATACATTGAATTAAATAAACAGAACTTCTACCTAATGAGTCTAGTGAACGTTCATCTGCACAGTAAACATCGCGCCCATTCAGAGGGTAAGAAATGGTTGACTAAATTAAAATGTATCGTAGGCTTATCAAACATGAAACAGAAATGTCTACGTCTTGCAATTAACGGTACGGGGATGGAATGATGAAACGCTAGCAATCATTGTAGTATTAGATGGAAATATATTTACCACATAGGGCCTATGCATCTAAATGTGTGAAAGCAATAGCAAATGTTTCTACAAGCACTCTTCACTGGCGACAGTTTGGAGAGCGCAAGTGAAGAGGCGGGCCTATGGTGCGTCTTCGCCACAGTCAAAATTAATTTTAAACAATTTCCAAATGCAAGCTTCATAAGTAAATTATCAAGCAATTGTTACACACCAAATTACCATTAGGCCTATGCTAGTCTAAGGCTTGACTGGGAGACCCATGAGGCGGTGCACAATTGGCAGAGCGTTGACCGGGTTAGGGGAGGGTTTTGCTGGCAGGGATTTCCTTGTCCCATCTCGCTCTAGCGACTCCTTGCAGCAGGCCAGGCACATGCAAGCTGACCTCGGTCGCCAGCTGGACGGTGTTTCTGTTCTGTTTTGGGGCTGCAGGTAGTCTAGTGGTCAGAGCGTTGGGCCAGTAACCGAAAGTTTGCCGGATCAAGAGCTGCATATTTATTTATTATAGCAACCCTCTCTTCCTATAATTTGACGTTTGTGCTGCAGTCAATTCTATAGGAGTTCAGAAAAGCAATTTGCTAGCTCACCACCATGACCTGTGTTGATTGACAGTTTGCTGGTCCAATCAGAGTGCCAAGTGTGGGTTTCACTCCAAGTCCAAGTCAATTCTCAAGTTATAAAATGTGTGACTCCAGTCAGACTCATTATTGATTTGTTTTGCTTTTACCAATGCAGTATTTGATGTGTTTTTCCGCCTTGGTTTTTATCGTCAGACTTTCACATTTTGGGTTATATTTAGTCCAAAATGAAACAGGAAATACCATCAGGTCTCTGGCTGTGTGCCTCAGGCAGAGAACAGTGCTTAAGTGACTGTAGTGTGTGTGTGTGTGTGTGTGCGTTCGTGAGTGAGTAAGCTGTGGGCTAAGTGACTGTAGTGTGTATGTGTGTGTGTTTGTGTGTGTGTGTGTGTGTGTTAGCAGGGATCTAAGTCATTCAATCAATTCATCAAATGTATTTATAAAGCCCTTTTTACATCAGCCGATGTCACAAAGTGCTATACAGAAACCCATCTGCAAGCAATGCAGATGTAGAAGAACTGTAGTGTTTTCAGACATCACACACCAAAGGGCAGAGAAGGACTTGGAAATATCCGCTTGGTGATGTTGACTATTGTTTTTCCTAAAGTACTTTTCATCGACTGCACTTATTCCCCATCGGTTCCTCTGACCTCCCTTCAATGCTTCCTGGTTATTTCTGCCTCTATAGCCTCTTTTCCTGCTCTTGACAAACACATAGTGAAAAATACATCTCTGTTTTAAATGACTGTGGAAACCCAACAGAATAATTTGGGCTGCCCTTAATTTTTGCTCTTTCAAATTTTGTTATCACAAATCATTTCATGTTTTATGGCGGAATGTAATTGTTTCTTATAGTTTACTTAACTCGGTGGAACTTGATGTGCACCAGATTCATTCATGTAGAAATGAACTGACCAAACTTTGTTGGGTCAAAAAATATATTTGGTGGCAAAAAGTTTAATAATACCCAGCATGCTCTGCAACTGTACATTTGTACATTTACACTTTTATCAAGAGCAACTTCAGTCAGTGCATTCAACCAAGGTAGGTAAACAACCACATGTAAAAAGTAAAAAGTTTATGTAACTGTTACTGAGAATGTCATTGTAGTTAAACTGGCTGGTTCAGGATCTGTCAGGCAGTGATGGGTGTTCTGGCTCTTTTCAGTGAGCTGGTTCGGCTCAGCTGACCATAAAGAGCCTGCTCTTTTGGCTGGTTTCTTTTCTCAGTAATTATTTGTCCTGTTTTCGAGAACGGATGTGGCCAGTATGCAGAGTCTCCCTGTCATGACTTTAGTAAGTCGTGGGTAGACAGAGGCCTTGTTCTTCCACCAGCTGAAATAGGATCGGACCTCCATTATGGCATCTGCTGAGGGATTCCTTCGTGATGCATCCCCAGTTGCTCTCTCTTCAAACAGCATCCAAACAGCAGACGTTTGTGGCACTACTGCTGGTGCTTCTGCTCCATCTGCTCCCTCTTCTTCCTGTTGCCCTGGTGCCTGAGCCAGCTGACTGCTGAGGCTGTCCCTCCCTGCTGCTGAGGTTATTCTTTGAAGAGCCTCATCAATCACTCTGGCATCACTGAAGGCTAACTTCTTAAACATGGGGTCAAGTGCAGCGGTTTCTGATAGCACGTGATTATATTCCATTCTGTGGATCTTTCTGTCCATTGATGAACATAAGGTGTCCATCAACTCTCTCTGCTTCTCTCTGACGACTGGCTGTGATTCGCTGAAAAGAGAAAACAGTAACTTATTAGTTCAGGTTCATGTTTTGTCTGATGATACTACATTCTCATCTACTGCTCATATACAGTGGGGAGAACAAGTATTTGATACACTGCCGATTTTGCAGGTTTTCCTACTTACAAAGCATGTAGAGGTCTGTAATTTTTATCATAGGTACTCTTCAACTGTGAGTGACGGAATCTAAAACAAAAATCCAGAAAATCACATTGTATGATTTTTAAGTAATTAATTAAGTAATGCATTTTATTGCATGACATAAGTATTTGATACACCAGAAAAGCAGAAGTTAATATTTGGTACAGAAACCTTTGTTTGCAATTACAGAGATCATACGTTTCCTGTAGTTCTTGACCAGGTTTGCACACACTGCAGCAGGGATTTTGGCCGACTCCACCATACAGACCTTCTCCAGATCCTTCAGGTTTCGGGGCTGACGCTGGGCAATACGGACTTTCAGCTCCCTCCAAAGATTTTCTATTGGGTTCAGGTCTGAAGACTGGTTGATTGTGTGGGCAAGACATGGATGATGGGTCCATTTTAAAATGTTCATGGCTTTGGTTATGTTAGCTGCATTGTCGCTAATACACAGACCACTTTTCCATCTACTTGCCATTCTCTGGCCACTCTCAACAGTTCCTCTGCCAAGTTCTCTGAGGTGTGTCTGTTTGCTACAGACATAGACTTTGGCATAAACTGGTCCATAGAAGACTGTTGCTGTGGGTCGCGGAGTAGGCCTACTTGACTGAGTGGATACATCTCCACGTGTGGAGGTGCTGGCTCCACTACTATCACTAGCAGGCCCGCTAGTTTCTCGAAGCTCCGCTACAGCTAGCTTCACAGTTGGGTCCACAGTTCGCATACGCCGGTGTAGGTTGTGCATAGAACCGGCTTTATATGAGATTTTGTTTTGGCTAATTCTCCACTGCGCTCTAACATTGTCTACATTATTCAAATGCATCCAACTGCTACTGTGCTTCCGACTCATTTTCCAGCTGTTGTTTTCACAGCTGTCCTTCCTCTCTCTCTTCGGCTGCTGAGTGTGTGACTGTGAGTGAGTTGGCTCGGCCCTCCCTCACACATCTTTGGTTCATTGGTTGACACTGCGTGTCTGATTGACAGGAACAACAGGTGAGGCTGTTAGTCTGAGCAGACAGTCAGAACGAATGTGTGTGCGCTTGAGCATTTAGGCCTATATTATTTGGTTTCTTTCTTCGTTCTTTGAATTTGTTAATTCTATTCATTTAAATCTTTTGATTATTCGTATCTGGCTCGTTCGTGAACGACCCGTCACTACTGGCAGATAAGGTCTTGAATGAGCAAAAAACAGAGTGCAAAGTGCCCTACTGAAATTGTCACTATACCATTGTTAATTGGAAATGAAGCTTTTGAGCGTAAAGAAGTGTTTTTTTCATTTAGTAGTTAAGATGAATGCAACTCAAAGACCTAGATCGGACACATTATTTATTTGGGAGGTACTTGTTCTAATTGAGTTGAAACATGATTACCTGAATAGATTTAGTCAATCTGGCATAATAATTTCGAACTTTTATTTGTCAATTCAATAGTACTTCAATAACGCAATTCAATTAAGTAGATCTGTATTAACAATTTCATGTAGAAATAACCTGTTTCAATTAGGTGTAACCACTTTGCAAAATTCAATTAAGTAGATTCAAATACTTTTTGTTGTTGTTGAGTGTAACAGTGATGAGTCGCCATCACATATTACCCAGCATGCTCAGTGTACTGTGACTTTTGTTGACCTGTTAGGCTGTGTGTGTATGACCAGGGAATTTTCACATCAAATATTCAGCTGGTTCAGAGAAAGGCAGAGAACGAGAGGGCGATGTGTGTGAGTGTGTGTGAGTGTGTGTGTGTGTGTGAGTGTGCGTGAGTGTGCGTGAGTGTGTGTGCTGTTGTCAGTGGTTCAATCATCATGTCAGCTCTATTATTTCCTCCTTATCATTAGACTGGTCAGGCCAAGTTCACACTGACATCACCACGGAAATAAATACTACTCTGAGAAAGAGAGAGTGAGAGTGAGAGAGCTTTCTCCTTTTGTTTGTTTTATGTAACAAGCCTACTTACCCTTTATCTCAACCTGTCCTTCATCTCCACAGGTAAACACACACCTTCATGACCTGTCCTTCATCTCCACAGGTAAACACACACCTTTATGGTTCTCTCCTGTGTTCCAACTGCCTCAGCTTCAGAGTGGGTCTGTTTATGGTAGCCTGGAGAGACTCAAATAAAGAAAACAACAACTTGTTCAGAGTTATTGACATATTCCTAAAGGCTTGTGACTGAGTCTGGATCAATCTGATGTACTTTATTTTAGTTTTCCAAGACAACCTGAGGGAGAGCTGAACTTCTGAGGGGAAAAAGAGCCAAAGAAAGAGTGTGTGTTTATACAGGTATGACGTGTTTATACAGGTATGACATGTTTATACAGGTATGATGTGTTCATACAGGTATGACATGTTTATACAGGTATGATGTGTTTATATAGGTATGACATGTTTATACAGGTATGATGTGTTAATACAGGTATGACGTGTTTATACATGTATGACGTATTTATACAGGTATGATGTGTTAATACAGGTATGACGTGTTTATACAGCTATGACATGTTAATACAGGATTGACGTGTTTATACAGCAATGAAGTGTTTATACAGGTATGACGTGTTTATACAGGTATGACGTGTTTATACAGGTATGATGTGTTTATATAGGTATGACGTGTTTATACAGGTATGGCGTGTTTATGCAGGTATGACGTGTTTATACAGGTATGACGTGTTTATACAGATATGATGTGTTTATACAGGTATGATGTGTTTATACAGGTGAGACGTGTTTATACAGGTGTGATGTGTTCATACAGGTATGACATGTTTATACAGGTATGATGTGTTTATATAGGTATGACATGTTTATACAGGTATGATGTGTTAATACAGGTATGACGTGTTTATACATGTATGACATATTTATACAGGTATGACGTGTTAATACAGGTATGACGTGTTTATACAGCTATGACATGTTAATACAGGATTGACGTGTTTATACAGATATGAAGTGTTTATACAGGTATGACGTGTTTATACAGGTATGACGTGTTTATACAGGTATGATGTGTTTATATAGGTATGACATGTTTATACAGGTATGACGTGTTTATGCAGGTATGACATGTTTATACAGGTATGACGTGTTTATGCAGGTATGACATGTTTATACAGGTATGACGTGTTTATACAGATATGATGTGTTTATACAGGTATGATGTGTTTATACAGGTGTGACGTGTTTATACAGGTGTGATGTGTTTATACAGGTATGACGTGTTTATACAGGTATGACGTGTTTATACAGATATGATGTGTTTATACAGGTGTGACGTGTTTATACAGGTATGATGTGTTTATATAGGTATGACATGTTTATACAGGTATGACATGTTTATACAGGTATGACATGTTTATACAGATATGACATGTTTATACAGGTATGATGTATTTATATAGGTATGACATGTTTATACAGGTATGATGTGTTTATACAGATATGCTGTGTTTATACAGGTATGATGTGTTTATACAGATATGATGTGTTTATACAGGTGTGACGTGTTTATACAGGTATGATGTGTTTATATAGGTATGACATGTTTATACAGGTATGACATGTTTATACAGGTATGACATGTTTATACAGATATGACATGTTTATACAGGTATGATGTATTTATATAGGTATGACATGTTTATACAGGTATGATGTGTTTATACAGATATGCTGTGTTTATACAGGTATGATGTGTTTATACAGGTATGATGTGTTTATACAGGTATGATGTGTTTATACAGATTGATGTGTTCATACAGATATGATGTGTTTATACAGGTATGATGTGTTTGTAGGGAAGCGATGAAGAGAGGTAGATAGGAAAGGGCAAGATAGAGTTCTAAATACACCAACCCAACTTCCTCACACATGCATACACCTTCATCTCTTTCTCCTCTCCACGGCACATCTCTGTCCAGCTAATAGCCTGTTAAGGCAGGGAGGCTGTGTGATTTTGGTTTTCCAGTCGTGTCATCCCAAAATGGCACCCTATTCCTTTCTACTGCACCAAGTACCATGGAGACCCAGGCTCAGCGCGTGTCCCAAATGGCACCCTATTATAGTGTGCTACTTTCGACCAGGGCCCATAGTGCACTATATTGGGAATTGGCATTTGGGACCCACCGTGAGCCTGGGCCTGCATGGTATTTGGTATAGACAGCAGACCTAGCTGTTGTAATGCCCCTGGAAGGAGAGCTGATAGAGACAATAACTGCAGCTATGAAAACCACTTAATCACTGTCACATTTGGACATAATTAAATTTACAGAAGCCACGCCAACATGCACGCCTGCACGAACACACAGACACAGACAGAAGCACAAATGCACACAAACACACTCCTTATCAGCCTCCTCCAGCGCAGCTCCGCTGTCAGATAGAGATAGCTGTGTGTTATTGTTGAAAAAGTCACAGAGGAAGAAAACAGGAGAGAGTTACATGGAGAGAGAGATGGAGGGAGTGGAGTAGGTGTCAGAGAGAGGGAGAGAGAGAGGAGAGAGAAATACTGTAGCCTCCCAACCCCTCCATGCCATCTCTGTATGATGGATTACTCTCACCTCTTCTCTCCTGTGTTGTCATCTCCACAGCCATGTGTGTTTTACTGCTGAGTACTGTTACACCATCCATTCTAGACAGCTAGAGCATCAACAAAGAAGCGAGCAATGCAACCAGGCCTTAGATCCCATACTGTAAGAGTACAGCTTTGGTATGCTGATAAAGGCATCACATCTGTGTTCTGCTCTTAAAGTATTCGTTCTAGCACCAACTAGAACTTCACCAGTGCAGCACACATAAAGCCAGGCCTTAAATCCCATCCTGTAAGAGGACAGTGTGCAGACACTTTGAGACTTTTTCCAAATCTTGTTACGTTACAGCCTTATTCTAAAATTGATTCCATAAAACATTTTTAGGTTTTTAGAAATTTTAGCAAATGTATTATAAATTAAAAACAGAAATACCTTATTTACATAAGTATTCAGACCCTTTGCTATGAGACTCGAAATTGAGCTCAGGTGCATCCTGTTTCCATTGATCATCCTTGAGATGTTTGATTGAACTTGATTGATAGATAGATAGATAGATAGATAGATAGATAGATAGATAGATAGATAGATAGATAGATAGATAGATAGATAGATAGATAGATAGATAGATAGATAGATAGATAGATAGATAGATAGATAGATAGATAGATACTTTATTGATCCCCGAGGGGGAAATTTCTTTGTCAAGCAGCTACAACAAAACACAGGGCAGGTGCAAAATGCCTCAACGAAGGTACACAAAAGACAGATACATGATACATAGAGCGGCAGTATGAAAAAGTATAGAAATACAAGATATCTGGAGTGCAAAAAAAAGCTATAAAAAGACATTGCATAGTATGAGTGGTTGGCTGAATATGTACACTATACATTGGTGGATGTTGGATGGTTAAGTATACTATACAGGTCGATGGCAGAGAAATACTTCAGTAACTAAAAATGCATATGATATGAGCGAGGGAATAATAGTTTACTTAATAGACAGACTGGCCAAATGAACAGGTAAGTGAATATTTTGCCTGGTTAAATTAGCTGTACAGGTAAATGACAGGAAGAGAAACTTAAATAGCTAAATGTGTGTATGATATAATTTGGGGTAATAATAGTAATTCCCTTAAAATACAGTCTTTAGTGCGCAGGGTTGAATTACAGATAACTGCACGTATTGCACATTCGATATGCTAAAAGCAATGAGAAAAGGTGCAACTGACAGGATACTAATATGCATTCCTGAGCGAATGACTACGTAAGTTAGGTCCAAGAATTACTTGCAATATTTCACGTGATATGATATAACAACTGTACATGAGTATGTATATACAGACCTGCATGAATAAATAGGTCCTGAGTGAATGAGTGATTACGGACCAGAGTTACTCACGGATGGATGCATAATTGATAAACTAGGGCCTAGCACCCCAACAGTTCCAGATCTATGTTGCCGACGGCACTGCACCCCGGTGAGGCATTATATAGTCTAATAGCCGCCGGCAGGAAGGACCTCCTGTAGCTTTCTCTTGCACACCGTGGTGGGATCAGTCTGTGACTGAAGGTGCTCCTCTGCGTCATAACCATGGCATGCAGAGGGTGTGTGAAGTTGTCCATGATGGCCAGCAGTTTGGCCAGGATCCGTCTCTCCGCCACCTCCTCTAGAGTGTCAAGGCTCATTCCCAGGATAGAGCTAGCCTTCCTGATCAGCTTATTTACCAGAGAAGCATCACCGGCTTTAATGTTGGCTCCCCAGCACACCACTGCAAAAAAGATGGCACTGGCCACCACAGACTGGTAGAAGGTATGCAGTAGTTTGATTGGAGTCCACCTTTGGTAAATTCAATTGATTGGACATGATTTGGAAAGGCACACACCTGTCTTTATAAGGTCCCACAGTTGACGGTGCATATGTCAGAAACCAAGCCATGAGGTCGAAGGAATTATCCATAGAGCTCCGAGACAGGATTGTGTTGAGGCACAGATCTGGGGAAGGTGTCTGCTGCATTGAAGGTCCACAAGAACACAGTGGCCTCCATCATTCTTAAATGGAAGACGTTTGGAACCACCAAGACTCTTCCTAGAGCTGGCTGCCCAGACAAATTCAGCAATCAGTGGAGGTGACCAAGAACCTGATGGTCGCTCTGACAGAGCGCTAGATTTCCTCTCTGGCGATGGGAGAACCTTCCAGAAGGACAACCATCTCTGCAGCACTCCACCAATCAGGCCTTTATGGTAGAGTGGCCAGACGGAAGCCACTCCTCAGTAAAAGGCACATGACAGCCCACTTGGAGTTTGCCAAAAGGCACCTAAAGACTCTCAGACCATGAGAAACAAGATTCTCTGGTCTGATGAAACCAAGCTTGAACTCTTTGGCCTGAATGCCAAATGTCACGTCTGGAGGAAACCTGGCACCATCCCTACGGGGAAGCATGGTGGTGGCAGCATCATGCTGTGGGAATGTTTTTCAGTGGTAGGGACTGGGAGACTAGTCAGGATCAAGGCAAAGATGAACGGAGCAAAATACAGAGAGATCCTTGATGAAAACCTGCTCCTGAGCACTCAGGACCTCAGACTGGGGCGAAGGTTGACCTTCCAACAGAACAAAAACCCTAAGCACCCAGCCAACACAACGCAGCAGTGGCTTCGGGACAAGTCTCTGAATGTTCTTGAGTGGCCCAGCCAGAGCCCGGACTTGATCTCGATCGAACATCTCTGGAGCAATGTGAAAATAGCTGAGTAAAGGGTCTGAATAGTTATTAAATAGTTATTTATTTTTTATAAATTAGCAAACATTTCTAAAAACCTGTTAAATCTATTGTGTGTAGATTTATGAGGGAAATTTAATACATTTTAGAATAAGGCTCTAATGATCCACTGACAACTGTGCGTGTCTCTTCACAGTCCCCGTTGTTCCATAAGGTGTATTTTTACCTGTTTTTTTTAAATCTGATTCTACTGCCTGCATCAGTTACCTGACGTGGAATAGAGTTCCATATAGTCATGGCTCTATGTAGTACTGTGTGCCTCCCATAGTCTGTTCTGGACTTGGGGACTGTGAAGAGACCTCTGGTGGCATGTCTTGTGGGGTATGCATGGGTGTCCAAGCTGTGTGCTAGTATTTCAAACAGACAGCTTGGTACATTCAGCTTGTCAACACTTCTTACAAAAACAAGCAATGATAAAGTAAATCTCTCTTCCACTTTGAGCCATGAGAGATTGACATGCATGTTAGCTCTCTGAGTATTTTTAAGGGCCGTGCTGCCCTGTTCTGAGCCAACAGCAATTTTCCCAAATCCCTATTTGTTGCACCTGACCACACGACTGAACAGTAGTCCAGGTGCGACAAAACTAGGGCCTGTAGGACCTGCCTTGTTGATATTGTTGTTAAGAAGAAAGAGCAGCACTTTAATATGGACAGACTTCTCTCCATCTTTGCTACTGTTGAATCAATATGTTTTGACCATGACAGTTTACATTCCAGGGTTACTCCAAGCAGTTTAGTCACCTCAACTTGCTCAATTTCCACATTATTCATTACAAGATGTAGTTGGGGTTTAGGGTTTAGTGAATGATTTGTCCCAAATACAATGCTTTTAGTTTTGGAAATACAGTGGCTTGCGAAAGTATTCCTGTTTCCTACTGGAATTAAAATGGATTTATCGGGGGTTTGCATCATTTTATTTACACAACATGCCTACCACTTTGTAAAGCCACCTTTTGCAGCAATTACAGCTGCAAGTCTCTTGGGGTATGTCTCTATACGCTTGGCACATCTAGCCACTGGGATTTTTTACCCATTCTTCAAGGCAAAACTGCTCCAGCTTGTTCAAGTTGGATGGGTTCTGCTGGTGTATAGCAATCTTTAAGTCATACCAACGATTCTCAATGGGATTGAGGTCTGGGCTTTGACTAGGCCATTCCAAGACATTTAAATGTTTCCCCTTAAACCACTCAAGTGTTGCTTTAGCAGTATGTTTAGGGTCATTGTCCTGCTGGAAGGTGAACCTCCGTTCCAGTCTCAAATCTCTGGAAGACTGAAACAGGTTTCCTTCAAGAATTTCCCTGTATATAGCGCCATCCATCATTCCTTCAATTCTGACCAGTTTCCCAGTCCCTGCCGATGAAAAACATCCCCACAGCATGATGCTGCCACCACCATGCTTCACTCTGGGGATGGTGTTCTCGGGGTGATGAGAGGTGTTGAGTTTGTGCCAGACACAGCGTTTTCCTTGATGGCCTCATCTGACCATAGTACCTTCTTCCATATGTTTGGGGAGTCTCCCACATGCCTTTTGACGAACACCAAATGTGTTTGCTTATTTCTTTCTTTAAGCAATGGCTTTTTTCTGGACACTCTTCCGTAAAGCCCAGCTCTGTGGAGTGTACGGCTTAAAGTGGTCCTATGGACAGATACTCCAATCTCCGTTGATAGATAGATAGGCACTTTATTTATCCCCATGGGGAAATTACTTTGTCAAGCAGCTACGAAAAATACAGGGTAGGTGCAAAATGCCAGAACGAAATACACAAAAGACAGATACACGATACATGATACATAGTGCGGCAGTATGAAAAAGTATAAAAATGCAAGTCTGGAGTGAAAAAAGCTATAGAAATGCATTGCATAGTATGAGTGACTGACTGAATATGTACACTATACATTGTTATAGTGTTAGGTGAAAAAATTACACAATTATTGCACGTTGATATAAATAAAACAAATATTTGCATGGTTAACTATACAGGTCGATGGCAGAGAAAGATGCTTAAATAGCTAAATGTGCGTATGATATAAGTGAGGGTAATAATAGTTTACTTAATATACAGTCTGGTTAAATGTACAGGTAAATTAATATTTGCATGGTTAAATTAACTGTACAGGTAAATGACAGAAAGAGATTCTTAAATAGCTAAATGTGTGTATGCTATAATTTTGGGTAATAATAATCATTCCCTAAAAATACAGTCCTTAGAACAGGGTTAATTACAGATAAATGCACGTATTGCACATTCGATATACTAAATGCAATGGAAAAAATATACTACTGACAGGATACTAGTATACAGTCCTGAGTGAATGACTACGTAAGTTCAGTCCAAGAATGACTTACAATATTGCACGTGATATGATATAACAACTGTACATGAATATGTATATACAGTCCTGAATGAACGAGTGCTGAATGAATAAGTTAAACTAGGTCCTAACACCCCAACAGTTCCATGTCTATGTTGCCGACGGCACGGCACCCCGGTGAGGCATTACATAGTCTAATAGCCGCCGGCAGGAAGGACCTCCTGTAGTGCTCTCTGGCACACCGTGGTGGGATCAGTCTGTGACTGAAGGTGCTCCTCTGCGTCATAACCATGGCATGCAGAGGGTGGGTGGCATTGTCCATGATGGCCAGCAGTTGGGCCAGGATCCGCCTCTCCGCCACCTCCTCTAGAGTGTCAAGGTTAATCCCCAGAACAGAGCTAGCCTTCCTGATCAGCTTATTTACCAGAGAAGCATCACTGGCCTTCATGTTGGCGCCCCAGCACACCACTGCAAAAAAGATGGCACTGGCCACCACAGACTGGTAGAAGGTATACAGTAGTTTACTGCACACGTTGAAGGACCTGAGCCTCAGAAAGTAGATGTCGGCTTTGGCCCTTTTTGTACAGAGACCCGGTGTTACCAGCCCATTCCAGCCTGTTGTCCATATGGACTCCCAGGAACTTGTATGACCCAACCATTTCCACATCCATCCCCTGTATAGGGACTGCAGACCACCACCATCTCCTTTGTTTTGCTGATGTTGACCTGAAGGTGGTTATTTTTAATTAATTCCATTTGCATCGGGCTGAATGGGGCTTCATGTTGTCTCGTTTCTTCAGAGGAAACATTTTCTGCTACCGTGTGTCTCCGGCTACTAGCAACTAGCGGCAACTAGCGATTAGTGGCTAGCGGCTAGCGGCTAGTGACTAGCGCAATTACCATCCATTATGTGTGATTATTTGAAAGTAGGAAGCAAAGTGGTCGACTGTGTCACATGCTGGTCCATTATTGTGTCAGCGACCTCGACAGAACAACAATCTATTGAATCTAAGAAATTAGAAACCCACACAGCCTTCTGTGGGTTTATGTTTGTGTTGACTTCCCTTACCATCACACACTGGAGCACAGAGGAATTAATATTGTATTATCGAGGAAATTACATCCTGTCATGTTAGAGTTATACCCTGCAGTTTACTTGTCTGCTCTTCTTTGAGGTTTTATCCTTTTCCTTCGGGGGGTTGTAACAACAGCCCTTCAGGTAATTGGGGATAATTATAAGATGTTTCTGATGTGTTTGTTTTTACCTTGTTTGATTCCACTTGGGAAACCTGTTTGCTCTTGGTTCATCCAAACACTTATTGACACTCAGTGTTAGTGGTTTGTGCTCACAGAATGTAAACAGTTCAATTACTAATTTAGGCCTAGATTCAATCAGATCAATCGTTAACGAACGATAGCAGACACCCACATAGCTGATGTCAAATCGGTGAGTAGCTGCTCTTGCGATCATTGTCACAAAGATTAGTTATTTTTGCTCTTATCCGTAATAATCTCATCATGTAGACTAGCCTCCCTGAACAGTCTACATGCACTGCATCGGGAGCTGCCTTGCAAAAGAATTCATACCCCTTGGCGTGTTTTCCTACTTTGTTGCATTACAGCCTGTAATTTACCATACCCTGTTCAAAGGCACTTAAATATTTTGTCGTGCCCGTTCACACTCTGAATGGGACACATACACAATTCATGTCTCAATTGTCTCAAGGCTTAAAACTCCTTCATTAACCTGTCTCCTCGCCTTCATCTACACTGATTGAAGTGGATTTAACAGGTGACATCAATAAGGGGTCATAGCTTTCACCTGGTCGGTCTATGTCATGGAAAGAGCAGTTGCTCCTCATGTTTTGTCCACTCAGTGTATAATCAACATGCTACTATAATCAACATGCTACTATAATCAACATGCTACTATAATCAACATGCTACTATAATCAACATGCTACTATAATCAACATGCTACTATAATCAACATGCTACTTTTCTCCTCCTTTCTAATCTTTCTCTCTAACTTCTCTTCTCTTCTCTTCTCTTCTCTTCTCTTCTCTTCTCTTCTCTTCTCTTCCACTCATCTCTTCTCCTCTTCCACTCATCTCTTCTCCTCTTCCACTCATCTCTTCTCTGCTCCTCTTCCACTTCATCTATTCTCTATCTCTCCATCAATCTTCACCATTGTTGTAGTTTCACAGTTCCTCTCTGTGTTGTTTAAATTGCATTAACATGAAAGACTCTCACCCTCTCCTCGTCCCCAGGAGGAATAACAAGAGAAGAAGAAAGAACAGTAGAGATAGCCCAAGGTGAGTAGAGATGAAGAACTTTACACATTCCCTTTACGGGCATTAGAAGTTCAGTTCAAAGATGGGGAAACTCTCTCGTCCAATCTGTATCCAATTTAAAAACCTTCTTTATTTAGAGACCTTGTAATACTGTGGTTGTATCTGTGTTCTAACCTCACTTCAGTTTATTAAAAGGAAATCAAGTATACTGCAAGAGCATGAAGACGTCCTGAAACAGACACCAATATAAAGTGTTACCGTGTTCATGTAGTGGGGTCCCTTGAGTGGCGCAGCGGTCTAAGGCATTGCATTGCAAGTGCGAAAGGCGTCACTACAGACCCGGGTTTGATCCCGGGCTGTATCACAACCGACCGTGATCGAGAGTCCCATAGGGCTGCGCACAATTGGCGTCGTCCGGGTTATGGGAGGGTTTGGCCGGGGTAGGCCATCATTTTAAATAAGAATTTGGTCTTAACTGACTTTATTGTTATTAATAAAGGTTAAATAGAAAAAGTAAACACAAGTAAATAAGAAATAGAAGTGTTATTTTGTTTTGTTAACATATTTTCTATTAGCAGATACATGAAACACTTCACATGAACACTAGTGTCTTGGTTAATATTTAGTATTGTATTTTGATACCCATTCGCTACACACAAAACCTAAAACATGACATAATACAGAACATTAATATACGGGTACAGAACTACATACATTTGAAATAAGAATACACACTTTCATATTCTTATACCTTAGCAATCCATGCAACGTATACTCATAATAACGGCTACCATTTTGTTACACCTGGGGGAGAGAGAGAGGGAGGGAGGGAGATAAAGGAGAGAGAATATCTTTATGTTTGTATTTCAATGTGCTGAAAGCATAAGCTCCGGGTTTGGAGCCATTTACACACCAGTGAGAAATATGGCCCACGATTTAATCTGAATAGAATTAGCTGGGAATGGGACTGCAGCCATTTCAAGGGCAGCCTGGCTTAAGAGATAAGCATCAGTATTTACTGTAATATCTATCACAGGCAAAGGGAGAGTATTGTTACATTGGAGATAAATGAAGCTTTATACAGTACGTGTGTGTGTGTGTGTGTGTGTGTGTGTGTGTGTGTGTGTGTGTGTGTGTGTGTGTGTGTGTGTGTGTGTGTGTGTGCGTATCTGCTCGGTGTGTCCCCTTGTTTGTAAGTGTGGATATTGTATTTATATCTTCCAGGAAACGTTAAGCTTTCCCAGAAGCTAAGAAATTATTATTTTCTCATTTTTTACACACTACGCCACACAAAAATGTATTGCTGCAGCTGGTGTTCAAAAACTATTCATACACATTGCCATCTAGTGGTCAGAGTGGAGTGGGGGGGGTCTCTGTGTGGTGGTCTATCGAGACATCCATAGTGTGTGTGCGTGCGTGCGTGTGTGTGTGTGTGAGAGAGAGAGTAGAGTGTGTGCGTGTGTGTTGTTTTGTCAAACTTTTGTTCACACGGATTGCTTAGTCAGTCATCAATTTCATAAATAGTGTACACACAAACACACACACTTCTCCACTCACTCCCTGTTTGCCTATTTTCTTTTCACTCTTTTATGGGAGTACCTTTTCTGTCCTACTGATTGCCTGCTTTTATGGAATGATATCGTTGGAGCAGGTCAGGCAGGGCTCATAGCAGGGCTCAGAGGGAAGACAGTTAGCCATGTCTGGCTAAATGAGAGGGAAAGTAAGCACAATCCCCGGTGAGCCAGTTAGAGCCCCTTAGACAGATTGGGCTGAAGCCACGCAAGGGCCAGCCACTGATGGGAGCCGCCACACTCTGCTCCCGACAGGATTGGAGGGATGGGAAGGTGTGCACAGGCAGTTTGAGGAAACATATTGTTGTGTGTCTTCAGAGAGAGATGGAGCTTTGTGGTTGGCACTCATACACACACATAACCTCTGCCAGCACACACGCGCACGCGCACACACACACACACACACACACACACACACACACACACACACACACACACACACACACACACACACACACACACACATTAAGGGCAGTCGGTGTGTTTTAGGAGTGTGTGTGTGTGCTATGATGCCTTTGTGTATTTGCTTGTGTGTGCGTGTGTGTGCGTACGTACATGCAGTGTGTGTTTGTGTTGGGAGGCGGTTATTGGCAGGGTGTGTTTTAGTTAGGGTAATTTGAGGATGGCAGGGAGCTCCATTATCAGAATAAGAAATATGGCAATGATTCTCACTGAAGCACTTTAGCCACTTCCACACCACCACGACTAAAACATCAACTATTATCTAACACCTGATACGCCCCCTGCTACTTACTGTAAGAGGTGGACGCTCCTTTCTATATTAAAAATAATTCAGTAACTTTATAATTTGTGGTGACTGGCATGTGACAAGCAATTATTAATATAGGCAACATATAAATTATTGATGTGTGAAGTGTGTAGAAGTGTCTAAATCATACTATGCCACTCCAGTATCTAAATCATACTATGCCACTCCAGTATCTAAATCATACTATGTCACTCCAGTATCTAAATCATACTATGCCACTCCAGTATCTAAGTCATACTATGCCATTCCAGTATCTAAATCATACTATGTCACTCCAGTATCTAAATCATACTATGCCACTCCAGTATCTAAATCGCACTATGCCACTCCAGTATCTAAATCATACTATGTCACTCCAGTATCTAAATCATACTATGCCACTCCAGTATCTAAATCATACTATGCCACTCCAGTATCTAAATCATAGTATACCACTCCAGTATCTAAATCACACTATGCCACTCCAGTATCTAAATCACACTATGTCACTCCAGTATCTAAATCATACTATGTCACTCCAGTATCTAAATCATACTATGTCACTCCAGTATCTAAATCATACTATGCCACTCCAGTAACTAAAGTTTTCTACTACAACACTGGCTGCGTACTCTTACTTCTCACATTGATGCACACATTCAGATGTAATGACAGTAGCGATAGTTGTAGGCAGGCAAGTTGGTTTCCTAACACTACTTCTAAGGACGGTTCAGTTGTAATTTCTGGTAGACTTGAAACTGTCAGTCCACAGCCCAGTCCACAGCCCTGTTTCCTTATCTGTTTAACATACAATATACCTCATACTCTTGCATCCTAGTTGTCAGGCATTACAGTAACTGCCTCTGGACATTTGTATTTTTCACAAACTCTCTTTCTATTTGTTTGATATGATTTGATTCTATTTATTTTTCCCCCGTTTGTAAACCCCTGTTGGGTGGACAAGCCTGGTGGCGATGGGTGATTATCATATACAGTGCCTTCAGAAAGTATTCACACCACTTGACCACATTTTGAGGTGTTACAGCCTGAATTTAAAATGTATTCAACTGAGATTTTTTTTGTTACTGGCCCACACACAATACCCCATAAACCACATCATTCCATAAATTGAATTGATTTTCAGAAATTGTACAAATGAAAAGCTGAAATGTCTTGAGTCAGAAGTAAAAAATGTGCTTAACAAGTCACATAATAAGTTGCATTGACTCACTCTGAGTGGAATAATAGTGTGTAACATGATTTTTGAATGACTACCTCATCTCTGTACTCCACACATACAATTAATTAATATTCCAATGCCTCGCAAAGAAGGGCACCTATTGGTAGATGGGTAAAAAAAAGGCAGACATTGAGTATCTCTTTGAGCATGGTGAAGTTATTAATTACACTTTGGATGGTGTATCAATACACCCAGTCATTACAAAGATACAGGCATTCTTCTTAACTCAGTCGCCGGAGAGGAAGTAAATCGCTAAGAGACTTCACCATTTCGCTAATAGTGACTTTAAAACAAATCCCCGAGCTGACAAGGTAAAAATCCGTCGTTCTGCTCCTGAACAATGCAGTTAACCTACTGTTCCCCGGGCGCCGATGTCGTGGATGTCGATTAAGGCAGCCCCCCACACCTCTCTGATTCAGAGGGGTTGGGTTAAATGTGTAAGACACATTTCAGTTGAATGCATTCAGTTGTACAACTGACTAGTATCCCCCTCTCCCTTTTCCTAACTAACAGAGTGAAAAGAAGGAAGCCTGTACAGAATACAAATATTACAAAACATGCATCCTGTTTGCAACAAGGCATTACAATAATACTGCAAACATTTGTTATAACTTTTTGTCCTGAATACAACATGTTATGTTTGGGGCAAATCCTATACAACACATTAATGAGTACCACTCTCCATATTTTCAAGCTTATTGGTGGCTGCATTATGTTATTGCAATCGTTAAGGACTGGGGTATTTTTCAGGATGAAAATGAAACAGAATGGAGCTAAGCACAGGAAAACTCCTAAAGGAAAACTGTCTGCTTTCCACCAGACACAGGGAGAAGAATTCAGCTTTCAGCAGGACAATAACCTAAAACACAAGGCCAAATATACACTGGAGTTGGTTAACAAGAAGACAGTGAATGTTCCTTAGTGGCCAAGTTACAGTTTTGACATTAGTCTATTTGAAAATCCTTGCCAAAACCTGAAATCGTTGTCTAGCAATGATCAACAACCAATTTGACAGAGCTTGAAGAACTTAGAAAATAATAACGGGCAAATGTTGCACAATCCAGGTGTGGAAAACCTTTAGAGACTTACCCAGAAAGACTCACAGCTGTAATCTCTGCCAAAAGTGCTTCTACAAGGTCTTGACTCAGGTGTGTGAATACTTATATACTTATAGATATTTTTGCATTTTCATTTTCAATACATTTGCAAAAATAAAAATAAATACAGTGGGGAGAACAAGTAATTGATACACTGCCGATTTTGCAGGTTTTCCCACTTACAAAGCATGTAGAAGTCTGTAATTTTTATCATAGGTACTCTTCAACTTTGAGTGACAGAATCTAAAACAAAAATCCAGAAAATCACATTGTATGATTTTTAAGTAATTAATTTGCATTTTATTGCATGACATAAGTATTTGATACATCAGAAAAGCAGAACTTAATATTTGGTACAGAAACCTTTGTTTGCAATTACAGAGATCATACGTTTCCTGTAGTTCTTGACCAGGTTTGCACACACTGCAGCAGGAATTTTGGCCCACTCCTCCATCCAGATCCTTCAGGTTTCGGGGCTGTCGCTGGGCAATACGGACTTTCAGCTCCCTCCAAAGATTTTCTATTGGGTTCAGGTCTGGAGACTGGCTAGGCCACTCCAGGACCTTGAGATGCTTCTTACGGAGCCACTCCTTAGTTGCCCTGGCTGTGTGTTTCAGGTCGTTGTCATGCTGGAAGACCCAGCCACGACCCATCTTCAATGCTCTTACTGAGGGAAGGAGGTTGTTGGCCAAGATCTCGCGATACATGGCCCCATCCATCCTCCCCTCAATACGGTGCAGTTATCCTGTCCCCTTTGCAGAAAAGCATCCCCAAAGAATGATGTTTCCACCTCCATGCTTCACGGTTGGGATGGTGTTCTTGGGGTTGTACTCATCCTTCTTCTTCCTCCAAACACGGCGAGTGGAGTTTAGACCAAAAAGCTCTATTTTTGTCTCATCAGACCACATGACCTTCTCCCATTCCTCCTCTGGATCATCCAGATGGTCATTGGCAAACTTCAGACGGGCCTGGACATGCGCTGGCTTGAGCAGGGGGACCTTGCGTGTGCTGCTGGATTTTAATCCATGACGGCGTAGTGTGTTACTAATGGTTTTCTTTGAGAATGTGGTCCCAGCTCTCTTCAGGTCATTGACCAGGTCCTGCCGTGTAGTTCTGGGCTGATCCCTCACCTTCCTCATGATCATTGATGCCCCACGAGGTGAGATCTTGCATGGTGCCCCAGACCGAGAGAGATTGACTGTCATCTTGAACTTCTTCCATTTTCTAATAATTGCGCCAACAGTTGTTGCCTTCTCACCAAGCTGCTTGCCTATTGTCCTGTAGCCCATCTCAGCCTTGTGCAGGTCTACAATTTTATCCCTGATGTCCTTACACAGCTCTCTGGTCTTGGCCATTGTGGAGAGGTTGGAGTCTGTTTGATTGAGTGTGTGGACAGGTGTCTTTTAAACAGGTAACGAGTTCAAACAGGTGCAGTTAATACAGGTAATGAGTGGAGAACAGGAGGGCTTCTTAAAGAAAAACTAACAGGTCTGTGAGAGCCGGAATTCTTACTGGTTGGTAGGTGATCAAATACTTATGTCATGCAATAAAATGCAAATTAATTATTTAAAAATCATACAATGTGATTTTCTGGATTTTTGTTTTAGATTCCGTCTCTCACAGTTGAAGTGTACCTATGATAAAAATTACAGACCTCTACATGCTTTGTAAGTAGGAAAACCTGCAAAATCGGCAGTGTATCAAATACTTGTTCTCCCCACTGTATGTTTTCACTTTTTCATTTTGGGTTAATGTAAATATAAACAAACAACAAATAGACTGCACAGATATTACTAGTTCCAAATTGAGTTTGGTAATTAATTACACAAACCATAAGGTCAACAATTTAGGGTAATTGATTTGAAATTCATGTATTATTAAACCTGCCAGCACCATCTTGCAGATCTCCTCCAGCAAGGGTAGTCTCCAATGAAGACTGACATCAAACAAAGTCCATAGGCTGTACAGTTTCAATTACAGTCTTATTCAAAGTTGACTTAACATCTATCAATGTGCTAAATTTAATAAAAAAGCAAATGGTACTCAAGACATTGGAATAATTTTACAATTACTAAAAAGATTTATGTGATGTTTAATTTTTCACTCGGAATGAAATATCAAGGAAGATCAGTTTTACAACAGTCAAACAATCAATATCGCCATTTCACTATCAGTCATGTTACTAATATGCAGCTAGCTATCTAGCTTAGCCAGATTGTCTAGTGGCAACCTAATGTGATAACTAGTTAGCTATTACCACACACATCTGATTAATCTGTTCACTCGTTATGCCATTGACAATGTGGCTAGTTAGCCAACAAGCAGAGATCATATGGGTGAATCAGACCATGAAGGCCTCACGCAGTCTACTCTAAACAGTTGATGTTGTGATCTGTCTGTTACTTGAACTCTGTGAAGCATTTATTTGGGCTACTATTTCTGAGGCTGGTAACTCTAATGAACGTATCCTCTGCAGCAGAGGTAACTCTGGGTCTTCCTTTCCTGTGGCGGTCCTCATGAGAGCCAGTTTCATCATAGCTCTTGATGGTTTTTGCGACTGCACTTCAAAGTTCTTGACATTTTCTGGATTGACTGACCTTCATGTCTGAAAGTAACGATGGACTGTCGTTTCTCTTTGCTTATTTGAGCTGTTCTTTCCATAATATGAACCAGGTCTTTTACCAAATAGGGATATCTTCTGTATACCACCCCTACCTTGTCACAACACAATTTATTGGCTCAAACCCATTAAGAAAGAAAGACATTCCACAAATACATTTTTAACAAGGCACACCTGTTAATTGCAATGCATTCCAGGTGACTACCTCATGAAGCTGGTTGAGAGAATGCCAAGAGTGTGCAAAGCTGTCACAAAGGCAAATGGTGGCTATTTTGAAGAATCTCAAATATAAAATGTATTTTATTTCATAGTTTTGATGTCCTCACTATTATTCTACAATGTAGAAAATAGTAAAAATAAAGAAAAACCCTTGAATGAGTAGGTGTGTCCAAACTTTTGACTGGTACTGTATACTTCCATTCATTTTTTCAACTGGTACTGGGGGACCTTCAGACGGGTCTTGTGAAGCCTGGGGTGTCCTAGAGCAAAATAACCGACCAGTATTTGTGAGAGACTCACCTTTCCATAGAGGGGTCATATTACTGTGTAGCCCAAACTGTTCGGACCCTACAGACAGAAGTTGGCAGATCGACTGTACCGAGTCCCAAGACGCTTGTGGGAGTCGTAAAGCAAAACGGAGAACACCATCTTGTTAGTGAGAGTCTCATCTTTCCACAAAGGGGTCAAAGTCTGTAGGCCAAACCTTTCGGAAGCTACAGAAGATTTTGTGAGAAGTCCGATTTTCGGGATGTCTCATGGTCTGACAAACATCGCTCTAACCCTGTCACCTTTCACTGCAGATGCGCAAGTGCGACATAGGCAGATCTGGTGGATTGAGAAGCTTCCACTGTAAAAAAACTGACAGATTTTTATGGGATTATTTTATTATGCCAGTTAGATTACTGCGGGGGCACAGACATCTACTTTAAAAAAAAGTAAAAAAATATATATCAAATATCAAAATAGACATTATTTGACGTATTTTGTAGACTTCAAATAAAATACTTCAAATAGAAGGAGTTGATTTGGCCAGTGTATTTGAAAAAACTAAAATACACAGAAAATAAGTATTTCAGGTGTGTGTGCCTGGTTAAAGACCCATACATTTGAACCCAGGTGTGTGCCTGTGTCAGGCTCTGGCCATAGAGAAGCTTTGCTTCTCTATATTTCTATGGTCAGAGTCTGGCAGATCTATTATTTCTACGTCTGTGTGGTGTTGTGTGTGGGATCCCTAATTAGAGGCAGCTGCTAGGCATTACCTCTAATTAGGGATCTTACTTATATGTCTGTGTTCCACTCTGTTGGCGTGGGTCATTGTTGTATATTGTCTCGTGTTAGTGCTACGTGTGTTCCTTTCATTATATATTATATTTGTTATATTTGTATAGTTCGTCAGTTCATTTAATAAATATGTCGAACTATCGATACGCTGCGCCTTGGTCTCTCGACACACCCGAACGTGACAGCCTGGTTAAATACCTGTATATCTGAACCCAGGTATGTGTGCCTGGTTAAATACTAGTATATCTGAACCCAGGTGTGTGCCTGGTTAAATACTAGTATATCTGAACCCAGGTGTCTGTGCCTGGTTAAATACCTGTATATTTGAACCCAGGTATGTGTGTCTGGTTAAATACCCGTATATCTGAACCCAGGTATGTGTGCCTTGTTAAATACCTGTATATCTGAACCCAGGTGTGTGTGCCTTGTTAAATACCTGTATATTTGAATCCAGGTGTCTGTGCCTGGTTAAATACCCGTACATTTGATCCCAGGTATTGTACACATACAATCCGTCATGTAGCATAAACCACTCAGTATGTAGTATAGGAGATATTTCGATAGAGGTACAGTGGTGTTTCAAACCACTCAGTAAGGAAGAACATCGAAGGCATATTATATAATTAAATATAATATTATATGGATATAAGGATTATAGAGGTTGCTCTTCTTTGACTCCTATCACATAGATCATTGGATTTAAATGAAAAGAGACAGAGTCAAACGGCTTCAGAAAGAGGTTCACCATCCAACTGAATATCTTCCTCTCAGTGTGAATCTATAAATTGACTATTTAGCATCGGTGACCCCCATATCTGTCATGGCAGAAGACTTATGGCCTTTCTAAAGGAAAATCTCATGGTTTTAGTGAAATAAGAAAATGTCCCTAAGGTCCTGCTGGAGCAAATTAAATCATGAAATCATATATGAGCTCTTCATTACTCAGAGTAATAACTTGTTGTAGTGCAATAGAGGACTGGGTAGATATAGGATATGATCAGGCTTATAGATAGATAGATAGATAGATAGATATGTACTTTATTGATCCCCAAGGGGAAATGTCTTTGTTAAGCAGCTACGAAAAAACACAGGGCAGGTACAAAATGCCAGAATGAAAATACAAAAAAGACACATGCACGATACATGATACATAGAGCGGCAGTATGAAAAAGTATAAAAATACAAGGAGTGGAGTGCAAAAAGCTATAAAAAGACATTGCATAGTATGGGTGGATGGCTGAATATGTACACTATACATTGTCACAGAGTGTTAGGTGAATTAAAAAATATGATAAAAATATTGCAAGTTGATATAGATAAATAAGGAGTATTTGCATGGTTAACTATACTATACAGGTCGATGGCAGAGAAATACTTAAATAGCTAAATGTGCGTATGATATAAGTGAGGGTAATAATAGTTTACTTAATATACAGTCTGGTTAAATGAACAGGTAAGTGAATATTTTGCATGGTTAAATTAACTGTACAGGTAAATATACAGTTAAATGTACAGGTAAGTGAATATTTGCATGGTTACATAAACTGTACAGGTAAATGACAGGAAGAGATACTTAAATAGCTAAATGTGTGTATGATATAATTTAGGGTAATAATAATAATTCCCTTAAAATACAGTCCTTAGTGCAGGGTTTAATTACAGATAAATAAACGTATTGCACATTCGATATACTAAAAGCAATGAAAAAAGATACAACTGACAGGATACTAATATGCATTCCTGAGCTAATGACTACGTAAGTTCAGTCCAAGAATGAGTAACAATATTGCATGTGATATGATATAACAACTGTACATGAATATGTATATACAGACCTGAATGAATAAATAAGTCCTGAGTGAATGAGTGATTACAGACCAGAGTTACTCACGGATGGATGGATAATTGTTAAACTAGGTCCTAACACCCCAACAGTTCCAGATCTATGTTCCCGACGGCACGGCACCCCGGTGAGGCATTAAATAGTCTAGTAGTAGTAGTTTACTGCACACGTTGAAGGACCTGAGCCTCCTCAGAAAGTAGATGTCGGCTCTGGCCCTTTTTGTATAGAGACCCGGTGTTACCAGCCCATTCCAGCCTGTTGTCCATATGGACTCCCAGGAACTTGTATGACGCAACCATTTCCACATCCATCCCCTGTATAGGGACTGCAGTCAGTTGGGCCTTGGTTCTCCTGAAGTCCACCACCAACTCCTTTGTTTTGCTGATGTTGAGCTGAAGGTGGTTCTTTTCACACCACAACACAAAGTCATTGATTGTGCTCCTGTACTCCTCCTCCTGCCCACCCCTGATGCACCATACAATTGCAGAGTCATCCGAGAACTTCTGTAGGTGGCATGTTTCAGAGTTATATTTGAAGTCCGAGGTGTATAGGGTGAATAGGAAGGGGGACAGGACCGTTCCCTGGGGGGCCCCTGTGTTGCTCACTGCTCGTTCTGACACACAGCTCTGTAGTCGCACAAATTGTGGCCTCCCGGTGAGGTAGTCCGTGACCCAGGAGAGTATGGGTGCTTCCACTTTCATCCTCTTCATCTTCTCACCCGGTAGCAGGGGCTGAATGGTATTGAAGGCACTGGAGAAGTAAAAAACCCTCACAGTGCAACCTGCGTTGTCCAGGTGAGATAGACCCTCTGCAGAATGTAGATGATTGCACCATCCACCCAGATGTTGCGCTGATATGCGAACTGCAGGGGGTCCGGTGATGTACACACCAGGGGTCTGAGGTGAGCGAGGACTAACCATTCCAGGGTCTTCATGATGTGGGATGTTAGCGCTACAGATATAGCCCTTGGTTCACCCCAGACTTGACTGCACTTGACCAACACAAAAACATCCTGTGGCGCACTGCATTAGCATCGAATAGCCCCCGCGATATGCAACTTTTCAGGGAAGTCAGGAACAAATACACACAGTCAGTTCGACTCTGTCAATCACCGCATTCTTATTGGCAGACTCAACAGCCTTGGTTTTTCAAGTGACAGCCTTGGTTTCTCAAGTGACTGCCTTGCCTGGTTCTCCAACTACTTCTCAGACAGAGTTCAGTGTGTCAAATCGAAGGGCCTACTGTCCAATCCTCTGGCAGTCTCTATGGGGGTGCCACAGGGTTAAATTCTTGGGCCAACCCTTTTCAAATAGAAATGTGCATCTTGTAGCACTAATTCCAAAAAGTTCTGGGACACTGTAAAGTCCATGGAGAATAAGAGCATCTCCTCCCAGTTGCCCACTGCATTGAGGCTAGGAAACACTGTCACCACCGATAAATTCACGATTATCAAACATTTAAATAAGCATTTTGCTACGGCTGGCCATGCTTTCCACCTGGCTACCCCTACCCCGGCCAACAGATCTGTACCCCCCTCAGCAACCTGCCCAAGCCCCCCCCCCCGCTTCTCCTTCACCCAAATCCAGGCAGCTGATGTTCTGAAAGAGATGCTAAATCTGGACCTCTACAAATCTGCTGGGCTAGAAAATCTGGACCCTCTCTTTCTAAAAGTATCCGCCAAAATGGTTGCAACCCCTATTACTAGCCTATTACTAACCTCTCTTTCGTATCTTCTGAGATCCCTAGAGATTGGAAAGCTGCCGCGGTCATCCCCCTCTTCAAAGGGGGAGACACTCTAGACCCAAACTATTATAGACCTATATCCATCCTGCCCTGCCTTTCTAAAGTCTTCAAAAGCCAAGTTAATAAACAAATCACTGACCACTTCGAATCCCACCGTACCTTCTCTGCTATGCAATCTGGTTTACGAGCTGGTCATGGGTGCACCTCAGCTACGCTCAAGGTACTAAACGATATCATAACCGCCATCGATAGAAGACAGTACTGTGCAGCCGTCTTCATCGACCTGGCCAAGGCTTTCGACTCTGTCAATCACCGCATTCTTATTGGCAGACTTAACAGCCTTGGTTTTTCAAGTGACAGCCTTGGTTTCTCAAGTGACTGCCTTGCCTGGTTCTCCAACTACTTCTCAGACAGAGTTCAGTGTGTCAAATCGAAGGGCCTACTGTCCAATCCTCTGGCAGTCTCTATGGGGGTGCCACAGGGTTAAATTCTTGGGCCAACCCTTTTCTCTATATACATCAACGATGTCACTCTCGCTGCTGTTGACTCTCTGATCCAGCTCTACGCAGACGACACCATTCTGTATACATCTGGCCCCTCTTTGGACACTGTGTTAACTAACCTTCAAACAAGCTTCATTGCCATACAACACTCCTTCCGTGGCCTCCAACTGCTCTTAAATGCTAGTAAAACTAAATGCATGCTTTTCAATCAAACGCTGCCCGCACCCGCCCACCGGACTATCATCACTACTCTCGACGGGTCTAACTTAGAATACGTGGACACCTACAAATACCTAGGCGTCTGGTTAGACTGTAAACTCAACTTCCAGACTCACATGAACCATCTCCAATCCAAAATTAAATCTAGAATCGGCTTCCTATTTTGTAATAAAGCCTCCCTCACTCATGCTGCCAAACATGCCCTTGTAAAACTGACTATCCTACCGATCCTTGACTTCGGCGATGTCATTTACAAAATAGCCTCCAACACTCTACTCAGCAAATTGGATGTAATCTATCACAGTGCCATCAGTTTTGTTACCAAAGCCCCATATACTACCCACCACTGCGACCTGTATTCTCTCGTTGGCTGGCCCTCATTACATATTTGTCGCCAAACCCACTGGCTCCAGGTCATCTATAAGTCTTTACTAGGTAAATCCCCACCTTATCTCAACTCGCTGGTCACCATAGCAACACCGACCCGTAGCATGCGCTCCAGCAGGTATATTTCACTGGTCACCCCAAAGCCAACACCTCCTTTGGCCGCCATTCCTTCCAGTTCTCTGCTGCCAATGACTGGAATGAATTGCAAAAATCCTTGAAGCTAGAGGTTCCTATCTCCCTCACTAACTTTAAGCATCAGCTGTCAGAGCTGCTTATCGATCACTGCACCTGTATATAGCCCATCTGTAAATAGCCCACCCTACTACCTCATCCCCATATTTATTTTTTTTAGCTCATTTTGCACTCCAGTATCTCTATTTGCACATCATCATTTGCACATCTGTTACTCCAGTGTTAATTCTAATTTGTAACTTATTTCGCCACTATGGCCTATTTATTGTCCTACCTTCCTAACCTTACTGCATTTTGCACTACATTTGCACACTCTGTATATAGATTCTCTATTGTGCTATTGACTGTATGTTTGTTTATTCTCATGTGTAACTGTGTTGTTTTTTGTTGCACTGCTTTGCTTTTTCTTTGCCAGGTCACAGTTGTAAATGAGAACTTGTTCTCAACTGGCCTACCTGGTTAAATAAAGGTGAAATAAAATGTTTTAATAAAATACTCTAAGGGACAATATAGGAGATTACACTGAGAGCAATGAACACCCAAACACACGCATGCACACACTGTATTATACTGTAGAATTCCATACTCCACTCTGTAATATCCCTCAAACAGGTAGTGTTAACTTTAGAAGTTTTAGATCGATTGGACTGCTAGCTACAGTGAATACTAAAGTAAAGTTAGAAAAAACACTACAGTGAATACTACAGTATACTGCAGTCATGTCCGCAAAAACACTACAGTAAATACTACAGTAATTTCTGTGAAAACACTACATAATAATATAGTATTTAGACCATAATGTAACATAGTCTTTTTTTATATGGGTCAGCCAGATTTCCAAAGCCTTTTTCCTTTTATATAAAGTGTAAGCTTTTTTGCATTGCAGTGATTAAAACCTCAGTCAGTTTTCATAGTTTTTAAGCAAGTAAGCTACTATGCGGAGCGTAAAGCTATCAAACAGAAGTCCCACCGCTCGAATACAGACAAGCTGGGCGTTGAATCAACAACCACAAATTACATTCTACAAGCAATCGAGAAAATGGAATGCAGACTCTCCACAAGCATTAAAAGTTTGTACCATACCATCACTGACAAAGTGGCCGCTGCGTTCAGAGGGAACATGGATCTTATTCGGGAGGAGTTTATAAAAGACATTGAGGATCTAATCGACCAAGCCGCTAACTTACAGGCATGGAAAACAACCCCTCTCCCGCAGTGTCTCTATCAGACTCCGAGGTTAGGGCTCTAGATGCCCGACTGAAACCAGCCCCCGTGCTGACGCCGGCAGAAATAACATTGTGCTTAATGTGGTCATTAGAAATCTCCCATACAAAGTTAACAAAGTCACTCTGAACACTGGGAACTGTATTATTAAAGATGGCCTGAAAATGAAGAATATAGTGTGAACTGTATTATTAAAGATGGCCTGAAAATGAAGAATATAGTGTGAACTGTATTATTAAAGATGGCCTGAAAATGAAGAATATAGTGTGAACTGTATTATTAAAGATGGCCTGAAAATGAAGAATATAGTGTGAACTGTTTTATTAAAGATGGGCTGACCAGGAGGTAGACAGACCAGGAGGTAGACAGACCAGGAGGTAGACAGACCAGGAGGTAAACAGTCCAGGATGTAGACAGACCAGGAGGTAGACAGATCAGGAGGTAGACAGATCAGGAGGTAGACAGATCAGGAGGTAGACAGTCCAGGAGTTATAATTGCCAAAATCAGCTGTCATGAACACAAGAAAGCTGTAATGGAAAAAAGGCAACGCTCCTAAAAACCAAGATGTACCAGAGGGTGTACATTAATCATGAAAAAATTATATACCAGAGGGTGTACATTAATCATGAAAGAATGATGTACCAGAGGGTGTACATTAATCATGAAAGAATTATGTACCAGAGGGTGTACATTAATCTCTAAAGCCTTTGACCACATTGACAGAAATATGTTATTGGACAAGCTGGAGTCAATTGGTCTAAATGGTAACATCCTTAAATGCCTTATCGCCATGTAAGATAATGTGAAATGTTGTGTTCGAGTCAATGGCTCTCTAACTGACTGGTTTCACGTTGACATTGGTATGAAACAGGGTTTCATTTCTGTTCTCAATGTATATTAATGATCTAACTCTGGCAATCAAAGCTCTGGGAAAATGTGTGTAAACAATTAACGAGTATATGCTCTTGTGGAGGACATTGTATTCAGTAGTGTAGTGGAAACTCAGGTAAATGCAGTGTATCCACTATTTGAAGAAAAATGCATTGAATGTATAAGGAGTGTTACTTTTTTAACCAATCCGAGTTTACCCACACATTTTTTTTTACCACTACATAACTAATTGTACTGATATCTGAAACTGAAGATGAGCTTCAAGAAATTGTAACTAATTTTAACTGCCCTTGGTGTACATAGCTAACCATGTGAATCATCCCTTGGTGCCATCATTGTAATGTGTGGGGTGGCTTCACACCTTTTAAATGTTTCACTAAACTGTTTGAATCATTGGTGCTACCTAGTATTATTTGTACTGCAGCAGTATGGGGGCACAGATGTTATACGGTTAATGGTGTTTTTAACCGTGCCTGCAGATTTTACCTTGGTTTGGGTAAATACTCTCCAAATGCTGCTATTCAAGAAGATATGGGCTGGAAAACTCTATGGCATCACCAGTGGTATGTATATTAAAAAAGAGAGGAATGAACTGAAGTTGCTCCAATTGATTAACAAGCCTGAAAGTAACAAGCTGTGCACCTACTGCCTTTTTAAATGCAGTTTTGGGGCAGAACCCGATGAACGTACTGTTTAATCCAAGCAATATCAAAGCTCTTTTGCAAAATGTAGATGTGGAGTTAGCCCTCTCTCTATTGAGACTGGTTAATACACAAACACTCCCCTAGATAAACGTGCCTGTACTTTTTGTAACAATAGTTCATTGAAACAAGGCCATTGAAACATGACTTGCTTTACTGTGGGTTATACAACAATATTAGAGATGATCTTTTTTGTCAGCTGTCCAGACAAAATGAAAATTTTAACGTGTTGATGAAAATAATAACTGATGTGAAATTTTATCAGGTAACAGTAATGGTAATGCCTACACCTAAGCCTGCCACCTTCTCCTTTTGTGCATACGTGTGTATAGATGATGTAATCAGTGGCGACCCCTCATTCAGAGCCACAAACAATGTCAAAAAATAAAAATTCATTGAGTTAATAAAGCTGCATACAAACTTGGTCTCTTTTTTGCTTTCTTGAGTAAGGCAGCTCCAAAATGCAGGTGTTTCAGCCTAGCTGGTGGTGCGGCAGCCAGCGGAAAATATGGAGCGTAGGGGTTGGTAATGCTCTCTAGATGAGCCGTGATTGGCTGAACCCAAAAATCTAAAGCTAGAGCTTGAAAATTCAAGCCCCTTGGGAGCTGCCATGGTTACATTAGAAGTGCCCAGCCAAGAAGGCTCAAGGTCATTTTTATTTAACCTTTATTTAACTAGGCAAGTCAGTTAAGAACAAATTCTTATTTACAATGACAGCCTACCTACAGGGTCAGCCCTTGGAGAAAATTAGGGTTAAGTGCCTTGCTCAAGGACACATTGGAGGTTCTTCACCTTGTCGTCTCGGGTATTCAAACCAGCAACCTTTCTGTTACTGGCCCAATGCTCTAACCACTAGGCTAACTGCCGCCCTATCAAAGTGTCATTAAAATTACATCAAATCACGTTATATCTACAGTAGCTTTGATTGGATTGATCATGTCAACATCATACTTTCAAAATCTTAGTTAGCAAGCTAGCAGTCATCATCATGAATCAAGTCGACTATCTACTGGCAAATCCTTTTCAATCCTTGTCATATGAAGAGAAATAATGAAGAGACATTATAGATAAAACATGTTGGTGCTTATCGGCCATTGGACATAAACATTACACAACAAGTTGGAAATTCTACAATTGTATTTTATTTAACCTTTATTTAACCTGGCAAGTCTAGGGGATCGGTGTCCCATATACGGGACGGTTGCTGCTCAATATGCGATATGTGACTAGAATGATGTTGTAAACAACAGCCAACTTTCTGTCTTATATGGGCAGAAAGCTTACATTCTTTTTAATCTAACTGCAGTGTCCAATTTACAGTAACTATTACAGCTAAAATATAACATGCTATTGTTTTAGCATAGTGCACAACAATGAAACCCTTTTATCACTGCAACTGGTTTGGTACATTCACCTCTGAAGGTAAATAATGTACCTACATTCAGTAATCTTGCTCTGATTTTTTTCACAGAGATAAAATGTAGTGTAGTTTTGTTTGAAAAATAAATGTTTATATTCAAATGTAGGAACTGGGTTCTACAGTTTGACCTCTGGCTCCACACCCACCCCGCCCGTCCATCTAGATGTGTGAAGGTTAGTGTCTTTTTCTGTAGGGAAGCTAATGATCCATCATGTATGACATTCCTGGGAGTATGGAGTTATGCACTTGAAAACCAATTCGGCACATTTGGGAAAACTCCTGACTTGATATTAAATATTGTGTGGTGATGTAATTCTTCACTGGATCAGTCAGAAACTTTGCTCAATAATTTGGTCCCTTTTCCCCTCATAATTTAGCCTACTGTTCTGACTTGGTGGTGCACATGTAGCCTATAGCCTGTTTTAGAGAAATGTAATAATCTAATATTGGAAGAGCTTTCATTGTCTGCTTATATGCCCCCTTATATACATCCTAGCGCATTCATGAATTTCTTAATCAAAATTACGGATTGCCTCTTATCCGCTCATCGTCCCCTTATGCCGTAGTTTGTACATCACAACTGTCAAAAGAAACCACATTAGACAGTGAATGAGGCTGAATGAACTGTTTCGCTGCCAGACAAGGCTCCGCTGATAGCCAGGTGTAGCAGTGGTAAGGTGTTGGGACTGCTGTTGGGACTGTAGGCCCTAACAGTTTGTTGGCACTGTTTGTCACCGTGCAAATAATGTATTGTTTAGTGTTGTGTTGTGTAGTGGCTTTGCTGGCATGCATCTAAAACATTATAATTTTTTTATTCCCCACCAAGATTTACATGCTAAAATCAGCACTGGATTTAATGCATTACACAGTAGATGATGCCTGTACCATGTTTGATTATGATTGTTTAAAAAAACGGTAAAACTGTGAATAATCTGTATTTTGCATTATTGTATCATTGTGGACTACACACACACACAAACAGAATGTTCGCACACACGAGCAGAGAGACTGTGTGAGTTGTGCAGTGTATGTCTCATTGGTATTCATTGGCTAGGGATGGAAAGATGGGCATCACAGTTTGTATTTAATCAGACTCTTATTCTGGTCAGCAGTGTGTGTGTGTGTGTGTGTGTGTGTGTGTGTGTGTTGGTGCTTGAATGCATGGATTTCAGTTTGTATGTGTGTGTGTGTGTGTGTGTGTGCATGTATGTGCGTGCATGTGAATGTGTGTATGTTTGTGTGTGTGTTGGGCCCAATCTGTCAGCAGATATTAAGCCAGCTTGTCAAGGTGGAGGGGTGAGAACCTGAAGCTGGGTTAAGTAATTGGATTCTTGTTCAATAAAGGTTGGTCTGTGTGTGCATGTGAGTGAGTGTGCATGTGTGTGTGTGTCTGAATTGGGGGTGGCGTATAATGCATATTTTTTAAGTTTTACTCTGCAGGAGCGGGAGGCTCAAGGGAGGATCAGATTTGACCGGTCAGTCGTTTCCAGTAGACTGTCTTTCATTTACTGGCTACCTTCCTTAGCCTCGCACGCACGCACGCACGCACGCACGCACGCACGCACGCACGCACGCACGCACACACACACACACACACACACACACACACACACACACACAGGCTGGGTGGGTTTCAGTCCATTTTCTTCCCCTCTAGCTTCACTTTCTTTTTCTTCTTTTCTCTCTTTCTCCCCCTGCTCTCTTTCTCCCCCTGCTCACACACCTTGGTTTCAGCAGAGGGAGGAGGTGTGGGAGAGGAGAGAGGGGGAGGTAGAAGGAGAGGAGAGAGGAGAGAGGGAGAGGGGGAGGTATTTTTGCAAGCATTTAAGGCTGTTTCAGGTTAATACAGTATACAGTCTTGATATGAAATAATATCCAGGAACATATTTCCCAGCAGCATACCTCCCTGCATACTGCTGCTGGCCTGCCTCAGAAGCTAAGCAGGGATGGTCCAGCTTGGTCCCTGGATGGGAGACCAGTAGCTGCTGGAAGGGGTGTTTGAGTGCCAGTAGGGTTCACTCTTTTCTCTGGTCTAAGGAGATCCCTATCCCCCAGGGCAGTGAAAGGAACATTGCCCTGTGCAGGGTGCTGTCTTCCTGACGGGTCATTAAAGGGTGTCCTGACTCTCTGTGGTCGCGGAAAAATTGCAATTATCGCAAGAGTAGGGGTGTTAACCCCAGTGTCATGGCTAATTTCCCAAACTGGTATCATCCCCCTCATTCCTTATTGGCATATACAAATCTCTAGCTGATGAGGTGAGTTTCCCCCTCACTGTGTAAAGTGCTTTGTGTAGCTCAGTTGGTAGAAAGGTGCTATGTCAATCCAACCTGTTATATAGAATGTCTTTCTCCTCTGGGGGGGGAGTTAAAGGGATGATTTGCAATTAGTAGATCCATTTGTGGACTTTTAAATGAATTATATACCCAATGATTCTTCAAAAATATAACTTATAAATGCTTAATGAGCTTAGTTCAACTGTCGTACCCAACCAGAACCCAACATATAAGCTTGTTTTACCCTATTGTTAGTAAACAACGTAATTGCTAACAAGCCTCAAAAACTCAAAAACATGGCCTCAGTTTGATGTCATAGATGGTCAGTCAAGAATCCATAGCCCCATCTATGCATTTGAGAGGGGTTTCATTTCTCCATCCCTCAACTGTTTTACCAAAACAGTGGTGGGGTAATCGTTTTGTTGTTGTTTGAACAGCAGATCACCCCTTTAAAGCTACCTTGGCCCTGTGAGAGCAGGCTGGGGAAAGCTGGCTGGTCTTATTTAGGAACCTGTCAAAGCTGTCACTCCCCAAAGCTGGTCAATTACACTACCAGACCCCAGAGGAAGGTGTCTAGGAATCAGGCCTGTCTCGGACTCACTCTCCTGGGGTAGCAGAGGGTTTCCATAATTACCTGTATGCTATGTGGCTTTGGTCACCCTACTCTCTCTCTAACTATTTCACCATCTCTCTCTCTCATTATATATATATATATATATATATATATTTATATATATCTTTCAATCTCTCTCTTTCTCTCGCTCTCTGATGTGACCTGTCAGAAAAGACCGCAGCGGCCAATGTGACACACACACACACACACACACACACACACACACACACACACACACACACACACACACACACACACACACACACACACACACACACACACACACACACACAACACACACACACACACACACACACACACACACACACACACACACACACACAGGTAATAGAAAACAATCTGAGGTCAGGCTCAGAGTGGTTTCAGCCATTTACAATCAGTGTTGTGAAATAGAGGCTTAGTTTTACTCTCTCCCTGGGTTATCAAGGTGTCCTTGGATCTTTACACAAACTGAAAGAGAGAGCGAGCGAGTGAGAGAGAAAGCGAGAGAGTGAGAGCGAGAGAGAGAGAGAGAGAGGGAGAGAGAGAGAGGGAGCGAGAGAGAGAGAGAAAGAGAGAGAAAGAGTGAGAAAGAGAAGCAGGCAGGTCACCCGTGATACAAGTTAGTATTCGACATCAATCCATGTCTGAGGACGTCGGTAGATTACTTAACTGGCCACTAGGGGCAAAAGTGAGCGCTGTGACCTTCAAGTAGGTTTCAGTTTTGCTAGGGTGTTGTGGACAAGAATGGCGGATGGGCATAAAAATCGGCCTCGAAAGGTTGCATGTTTGAATGCAGTGATAACCAAGAGTTAATGCCTAACCTTAATCCCTATCTTTAACACAAATTTGACGTTTGGAACAATTTCAAAATTTGAGGTTTGAGAAACATGAATGAATGTCTAATTCTGACGTGAGACTGTGAGCGCTGGTAGAGGAGGAGGAGAGAGAGAGAGAGAGAGAGAGAGAGAGAGAGAGAGAGAGAGAGAGATGAAAACATCTGTCTGTGTGGAACAGAACAGAACAGCAGTAGAGGGACACTAAATTACAGAAGCTTAAATGGAGATCCTCCATCTTAAAAGTCCCCCTTTACCTACATCCATCCCTCATCCCTCCCTACTCTCTCCTTTCCTCCCTCCTTCCCCTCTCCAACTACCCCACTTAGACCTCCCTGCTCACCTCCCTCCTTCCATGACTCCTTCTTCCACCTCCCACCTCCTACCTTCTACCTCCTACCTTAACCCCTTGTCCCCCACACTACCCCCCGCCCGCTCACTCCCTCACCCCCTCTCCTCCCACCCCCTGTCCACCACACTCTCTACCCCTAGCCCGCTCACTTCCTCACCCCCTCTTCTCACCCCCTGTCCCCCCACACAGAGAGAGAGAGAGACACATAAACACACATAAACACACACGCACACACACACACAGGTAATAGAAAGCAATCTTTAGCGGTCAGGCTCAGAGTGGGTTCGCCTTTTACAATCATCATAGTGAAATAGGGGCTCAGTTTTACCCTCTCCCTGTTATCAAGGTGTCCTTGGATCTATACACAAACTGAGAGAGAAAGAGAGAGAGAAAGAGAAATCTTTGACTATGTACAGACTCAGTGAGCATAGCCTTGCTATTGAGAAAGACCATCGTAGGCAGACCTGGCTCTCAAGAGAAGACAGGCTATGTGCACACTGCCCACAAAATTAGGTGGAAACTGAGCTGTACTTCCTATCCTCCTGTCAAATGTATGACCATAATAGAGACACACATTTCCCTCAGATTACACAGACCCACAAAGAATTTGAAAACAATTCCTATTTTGATAAACTCCCATATATACTGGGTGAAATACCACTGTGTGCCATCACAGCAACAAGAAAAGGGCATCCTGTGAAGAACAAAAACCATTGTAAATACAACCCATATTTCTGTTTATTTATTTTCCCTTTTGTACTTTAACTATTTGCACATCGCTACAACACTGTTTATATACATAATGTGACACTTGACATTTCTTTATTCTTTTGGAACTTGTGAGTGTAATATTTATTTGTTTTATCCATTTCCCTTGCTTTGACAATGTAAACATACAGTATGTTTCCCATTCCAATAAAGCCCTTTGAATTGAAATTGAATTGAATTGAATTGAAATTGAAAGCCTCAGCAGGAGAGTCAAGGCTGACTCCCCCTCCTGGCATCCCCCCTGTCAGCCCACCGGATGCCTCTCCTGACAACACCCCCACACCTACCGAGGACACACAAAAGCCAGAGATTGTGATCCTCAGTGACTAAAATGGGAAATACATTGATGAGAGGAAACTTTTTCTAGAACACCCACTGGTTTCCCTCTAGGTTACAGAGAGCTGCTAGTTCCATCCACTAAACTAGCAGGTGTGAAACAGGGAAGAGACTCAGGGGGTATGCTAATTTGGTATAGAGCGGACCTAACTATTCTATTAAATTAAAAAACTCTAATAAATTTATCAAAACAGGAACATTTTACATCTGGCAAAAAATGTATAATGAAATTATTGCAACAGAGAAAAATTGACTCCTATGTGCTACCTATACCCCCCCACTAGAATCCCCATACTTTAATGAAGACAGCTTCTCCATCCTAGAGGGGGAGATCAATCATTTAAGACCTAGGGACATGTATCAGTATGTGGCGACCTAAACAATAAGGGCAGGAATCTAACCCACTCAGCACATAAGGGAACAAATACCTACCTGGATCTGACAGCATTTCCTCCCCAATATGCCCCGCTAGACACAACTACGACAAAACAACCAACAAAACGGGTCACAACTTCTTCAGCTCTGTCGCACGCTGGGTCTGTACACAGTCAATTATAAGCTTCGAGGTGACTACTATGGTAGGTACACCTGCAGCACATCTCTCGGCAGCAGTACTGAAGAACGCTCTCAGAGCGCTCTCCGTCAGCCCACTGACACCCCTATCAGATCACAGCAAAATCACAGCCTACTTGAACAGAGCAATACTAAATCATGAGGCATCAAAGACGAAAAAAAACTGCATAATATTAAGAAACGCTATAGATGGAAGGAAAGTAGTGTAGAAACCTACCCAAAAACTACTGGGCAACAAATCCAATCCCTTTTAGACAACTTGCTGGACAAAACGTTTCACTGTAATAGTGAAGGTATAAACTTGGATGTACAAAGACTGAACAGTATATTTGACCTCTCAGCCTCACTATCAACAACAATGACAAATGGATTGATGAAGAATGCAAAAACCTAAGAAAGGAATTGAGGAACCTATCCAACCAAAAACATAGAGACCCAGAAAACCTGAGCCTACGCCTTCACTATGGTGAATCCCTAAAACAATACAGAAATACACTATGGAAAAAGAAGGAACAGCACGTTAGAAATCAGCTCAATGTAATTGAAGAATCCTTTGACTCTAACCACTTCTGGGAAAATTGGAAAACACTAAACAAACAACAACACGAAGAGTTATTTATCCAAAACAGAGATTTATGGGTAAATGGCTCTATAACAAAGAACAAACAGCAAAAACATATACATAATAATTTAAACATTTTAGAGTCAGCTATTAAACACTAACAGAACCCACTGGATTCTCCAATTAAATTGCATTTTATTTATTTAACTAGGCAAGTCAGTTAAGAACAAATTCTTATTAACAATGATGTCCTACCCCGGCCAAACCCTCCCCGGCCAAACCCTGGACCAATTGTGTGCTGCCCTATGGGACTCCCGATCACGGCCAGTTGTGATACAGCCTGGAATCGAACCAGGGTCTGTAGTGACCCCTCTAGCACTGAGATGCAATGCCTTAGACATACAACATTATAAAATCCATGTACACAAACAACAAGTCTGCGGTTAATATTGGCAAAAAACACACCTTTTTCTTTACTCAGGGCCGGGGGGTGAGACAGGGATGCAGCTTGAGCCCCACCCTCTTCAACATAAATTTCAATGAATTGGCGAGGGCACTAGAAGTCTGCAGCACCCGCCCTCACCCTACTAGAATCTGAAAACAAATGTCTACTGTTTGCTCATGATGGTGCTTCTGTCCCCAACAAGAAAGGACTACAGCAGGACCTTGATATTCTGCACAGATTCTGTCAGCCCTGACAGTTAATCAACAAAATAATGGTGTTCCAAAAGAGGTCCAGTTGCCAGGACCATAAATACAAATTCATACTAGACACAGTTGCCCTAGAGCCCACAAAAAACTATACCTACATCAGCCTAAACATCATCACCACAGGTAACTTCCACGAAGGTGTGAACTATCTGAGAGACAAGGCAAGAAGGGCCTTCTACACCATCAAAAGGAACATCAAATTTGACATTCCAATTAGGATCTGGCTTAAATTTCTTGAATCAGTTGCCCTTTATGGTTGTGAGATCTGGGGTCCTATCACCAACCAAGAAGTCACAAAATGTGACAAACACCCCATTGAGATTCAGCATGCAGAATACTGCAGAAATGTCTTATGTGTACAACGTAAACCCCCAAACAATGCATGCAAAGCAGAATTAGGATAATTCACACTAACTATCAAAATCCATAAAAGATCAATACTTGACCATGTACAGACTCTGGAGCTTTGTCAGAGTGACCATCGGGTTCTTGTTCACCTCCCTAACCAAGGCCCATCTCCCCCGATTGCTAAGTTTGGCTGGGCGGCCAGCTCTAGGAAGAGTGTTGGTGTTCTTGGGGACCTTCAATGCTGCAAAAATGTTTTGGTACCCTTCCCCAGATCTGTGCCTCGACACAATCCTGTCTCGAAGCTCTACGGATAATTCCTTCAACCTCATGGCTTGGTTTTTGCTCTGACATGAACTGTCAACTGTGCAACCTTATATAGGCAGGTGTGCGCCTTTCAAAATAATGTCCAATGAATTGAATTGACCACAGGAGGACTCCAATCAAGTTGTAGAAACATCTCAAGGAGGATCAATGGAAACAGGATGCACCTGAGCTCAGTTTTAAGTCTCATAGCAAAGGGTCTGAATACTTATGCAAATAAGCTATTTCTGTTTTTTATTATTAATAAATTAGCAACAATTTCTAAAAACCTGTTTCTCGTTTTGTCATTATGGGGTATTGTGTGTAGATTGATGAGAAAACAAATGAACGTAATCAATTTTACGTTTTAGTCATTCAGCAGACACTCTTATCCAGAGCGACTTACAGTTAGTTAGTGCAACCATGGAGTTGCAAGCTCCATGCACTCCCATCTGAGCTACACGGGACTAGAATAAGGCCGTAACGTAACTAAACTTGGAAAAGGGGAAGGGGTCTGAATACTTTCTGAACGCACTGTAGTTGCACATCGTTACAACACTGTACATATCCACTCATTTAAAATGTCTATATTCTTTTAACATTTTTGTTGAGTGTAATGTTCACTGTTCTTTTTTGGATGTATATTTCCCTTGTTTATTTTCTGTCTATTCCACCTGTTTGGCAATGTAAACATGTTTCCTATGCCAATAAAGCCCTTTTTGAATTGAAAGAGAGAGAGAGAGAGAGAGAGAGAGAGAGGTAGAGAGAGAGAGAGAGAGAGGTAGAGAGAGAGAGAGAGAGAGAGAGAGAGAGAGAGAGAGAGAGAGGACATATGATGTGGGATCTTCTGTTCTCATCCATTCTCCACCTCTCTTTTTAATGGCTGCTGAAAATCAGTTATTTCAGAGCGATCAGCTTCGGCAATGTGTGTGTGTGAGAGTGTGTGTGTGTGCGTGCGCCTGCATGTATGTGCCTCTGCATGTGTGTGTGTGTCTATGTGAGAGCATACTTACAATGAGCCATCCACCCTGCAGCGTAGCCTAGTAAATTACACTACACTTCTTCCCTCTATTCTCTTGTCCTTCTCCTCCTCTTCTGCCTCCGTCTTCTTCTCATGCACCTCATTCGTATCTCCCTTCCCCTCTCTCTCTCCTCCCTTCCCCTCTCTCTCTCCTCCCTTCCCCTCTTCTCTCCTCCCTTCCCCTCTTCTCTCCTCCCTTCCCCTCTCTCTCTCCTCGCTTCCCCTCTTCTCTCCTCCCTTCACCTCTTTTCTCCCCCCCTTCCCCTCTTCTCTCCTCCCTTCCCCTCTTCTCTCCTCCCTTCTCTTCTTCTCTCCTCCCTTCTCCTCTTCTCTCCTCCCTTCCCCTCTTCTCTCCTCCCTTCCCCTCTTCTCTCCTCCCTTCCCCTCCTCTCTCCTCCCTTCTCCTCTTCTCTTCTCTCCTCCCTTCCCCTCTTCTCTCCTGCCTTTCCCTCTTCTCTCCTCACTTTCTCCTCTTTCCTCCTCTCCATTTCCTCCTCTCTCTCTCCTCCTCTTTCCTCCTATGTGCCCTGACCTACCCCTGGCTAGCTAGGCAGGCAGATTGAGCAGTAAATTAAATTAATGTAGGCCATTTCTCCATCATTTTTCATTCCTCTAAAATGATTAAAGCTGATGTAATAAGTTCATTAAAACACAAAACATTAGGCTCATTAAAAAACCATTAAAACTATCTCTAGGACCTGATTTATGGAGACAGCGCATGGGCAGGGGGGTGGCAGGAGAGGGGGTGAGGGAGTGAGCTGGCGAGGGGAAGAGAGTGTGGGGGACAGGGGGTGGCAGGAGAGGGGGTGAGGGAGTGAGCTGGCGAGGGGAAGAGAGTGTGGGGGACAGGGGGTGAGAAGAGGGGGTGAGGAAGTGAGCGGGCGAGGGGTAGAGAGTGTGGTGGACAGGGGGTGGGAGGAGAGGGGGTGAGGGAGTGAGCGGGCGGGGGGTAGTGTGGGGGACAAGGGGTTAATGTAGGAGGTAGAAGGTAGGAGGTGGGAGGTGGGAGAAGGAGTCATGGAAGGAGGGAGGTGAGCAGGGAGGTCTAAGTGGGGTAGTTGGAGAGGGGAAGGAGGGAGGAAAGGAGAGAGTAGGGAGGGATGAGGGATGGATGTAGGTAAAGGGGGACTTTTAAGATGGAGGATCTCCATTTAAGCTTCTGTAATTTAGTGTCCCTCTACTGCTGTTCTGTTCTGTTCCACACAGACAGATGTTTTCATCTCTCTCTCTCTCTCTCTCTCTCTCTCTCTCTCTCTCTCTCTCTCTCTCTCTCTCTCTCTTTCTCTCTCTTTCTCTCTCCCCTCTCTCTCTCTCTCTCTCTCTCTCTCTCTCTCTCTCTCTCTCTCTCTCTCTCTCTCTCTCTCTCTCTCTCTCTCTCTCTCTTTCTCTCTCTCTCTTTCTCTCTCTTTCTCTCTCCCCTCTCTCTGTCTCTCTCTCTCTCTCTCTCTCTCTCTCTCTCTCTCTCTCTCTCTCTCTCTCTCTCTCTCTCTCTCTCTCTCTCTTTCTCATTGGTACATGGGGCCTGCAGGGGGCGCTCTCTCAGAATATTGACTACATCATAATAGACAGTCTCCACTCTGTCTCTCAGAATATTCAGTCTCAAATCTCTCAGAATATTCATTATCCACTCTATATCTCTCATACTATTCAGAATCCACTCTACCTCTCCCATAATAGTCAGTATCCACTCAATATCTCTCTGAATATTAAGTCTCCATTCTATCACTCTCAGAATATTCAGTCTCCACTCTTTCTCTCTCAGAATATTCAGTCTCCACTCTTTCTCTCTCAGAATATTCAGTCTCCACTCTTTCTCTCTCAGAATATTCAGTCTCCACTCTACCTCCCTCAGAATATTCAGTCTACCCTCTATCTCTCTTATACTACTCAGTCTCCACTCTTTCTCTCTCTCAGAAAATTTCCCTAATAATATTGTCTCCACTCTAAATCCCTCATAATATCCAGTCTCCACTCTATCTCCCTCATTATATTCAGTCTCGACTCCATCTCTCTCAGAATATATTGTCTCCACTCTATCTCTCTCATACTATTCAGTCTCCACTCTTCTGTTATATTCACAGCCATGTATATTCCCTCTCAAGCCGATACCAGGAAGGCCCTAATAGAACTACACTGGACTTTATGCAAACTGGAAACCACATATCCCGAGGCCGCATTTACTGTACCTGGTTACTTTAACAAAGCAAATTTGAGGAAAACGCTAATGAAGTTCTACCAACACACTGACTGTAGTACTCGCTCTGGAAAAACATTGGACCACTGCAACTCATCTTTTCGAAATGCCTACAATGCCCTCCCCCGCCCTCCTTTCGGAAAATCGGATCATTACTTTTTGCTCCTCCCTTCCTATATGCAGAAATTCAAACAGGAATTATCCGTGCTAAGGTCTAGTCAACACTGGTCTGACCAATCGGAATCCATGCTTCAAGATTGTTTTGATCACGCGGACTGGTATACGTTCCGTGAGGTGAGGGCCCTGGGAGAGTGGGCCAGGAAAATAACCTCTCACTCAACATCAACAAAACAAAGGAGCTGATCGTGGACTTCAGGAAACAGCAGAGGGAGCACGCCCCTATCCACATTAACAGGACCACAGTGGAGGAGGTGGAAAGCTTTAAGTTTCTCAGCGTACACATCTCTGACGATCTGAAATGGTCCACCCACACAGACACAGGTGCAACAGCGCCTCTTCAACCTCAGGAGGCTGAAAAAAATGTGGCTTGGCCCCTAAAACCCTCAAAAACTTGTACACATCCTGTCAGGCTGTATCATGCCTGGTACGGCAACTGCACCGCCCGCAACCGCAGGGCTCTTCAGAGGGTGGTGCAGTCTGCTCAACTCATCACCGAGGGCAAACTACCTGCCCTCCAGGACACCACCACCCTCTGAAAAACAGCTTCTATCTCAAGGCCATCAGACTATTAAATAGCCATCACTAGGCCGCTTCCACCCGGTTACGTAACCCTTAGAGTCTGCTTCCCTGTATACATAGACTTGGAATCACTGGCCACTTTAATAATGGAACACTAGTCACTTTAATAATGTTTACATACTGCTTTACTACTGTATTATATTCTACTGTATTTTAGTCAATGCCACTCCGACATTGCTCGTCCTAGTATTTATATATTTTATAATTTCACCATTTTAGATAAGTGTGTGTATTGTTGTGTATTGTTGTGAATTGTTTGATACTACTGCACTGTTGGAGCTAGAAACATAAGCATTTAGCTACACCCGCAATAACACCTGCTAAATATGTGTATGTGACCAATACAATTTGATTTGATTTGATGTGTGTATGGGTGGGCTGAACCGCCTGCAGTGATTTGATGTGTTTAAGGAGGGGCTGAATCGCCTGCAGTGATTTGATGTGTGTAAGGAGGGGATGAATCGCCTGCAGTGATTTGATGTGTGTATGGGTGGGCTGAACTGCCTGCAGTGATTTGATTTGCAGTGACAGTGAAATGCTTACTTACGAGCCCTTCACAAAAATGCAGATTAAAAAAATAAAAAAATAAAATAGTAACACAAGAGTAATAAAATAAAATACACATGGAGCTATATACAGGAAGTACCAGATCAAAGTGGAGCTATATACAGGAAGTACCAGATCAATGTGGAGCTATATACAGGAAGTACCATATCAATATGCTGAGGTACCAGGTATTTGAGGTAGATATGTACATGAAGACAGGGTTAAGTGACCAGGCATCAGGATAGATAATAATAAGGTATTTGAGGTAGATATGTACATGAAGGCAGGGTTAAGTGACTAGGTATCAGGATAGATAATAATAAGGTATTTGAGGTAGATATGTACATGAAGGCAGGGTTAAGTGACTAGGTATCAGGATAGATAATAATAAGGTATTTGAGGTAGATATGTACATGAAGGCAGGGTTAAGTGACTAGGCATCAGGATAGATAATAATAAGAGAAAAATAAAGAACAGAGTAGCAGCAGCAAATGATGACTGATAAAAGTGTGTATGTGAGTGTGCGTGTGTATGTGTTTGTGTTGTGTCGGTATGCGTGTTTGTGTTATGTGTGTGCGTATGTAGTGTATGTGAATGTGTGTGGGTTTTGTGTGCGAGTGTCAATGTAGTGTGTGTGAGTGAGTGTGTATATGGTTTGTATATATAGTCTGAGTGTGCTTAGGGAAAATGGTGTTGAACGCTGAGCTGTAGTCTATGAACAGCATTCTCACATAGTTATTTCCCCTCTTGTCCAGCTGGGAGAGGGCAGTGTGAAGTACAATTGAGATTGCGTCATATGGGGATCTGTTGGGGTGTTAAGTGAATTGTAGTGGGTCTAGGGTCTCTGGGATGATGGTGTTGATGTGTGTCATGACCAGCTTTTCAAAGCACTTCATAATTACAGATGTGAGTGTGATAGTCATTTAGGCAGGTTACCTTGGAGCTCTAGGGAACGGGGACAGTGGTGGTCAGCTTGAAACATGTTGTGATTACAGACTGGGACAAGGAGAGATTGAAAATGTCTGTGAAGACACTTGCCAGCTGGGTCTGTGCAACCTTTGAGAACGCGCCCTGGTATTCCAGGCTTGTGATTGTTAACCTGTTTAAAGGTTTTCCTCACATTGGCCAGGGAGAGCGACATCACACAGTCATCTGGAGAAACAGCTTTCATGCAAGGTACAGTGATATATTCCTCGAAGCGAGCGTAAAAGGAGATTAGCTCGTTTGGGAGTTCTCCATTACTGGACGACTTATTGCTGGGTTTCCCTTTGTAATCCGTTATCATCTGCAAGCCCTGCCACATAAGACGAGCGTCGGAGTCTATATTGTCCTTTTGCATGTTTGATGTCTCGTCGGAGGTCGTAGCGGCTCTCTTGTATACGTCCATGTCCGTGTCCCATTCCTTGTAAGCGGTAGCGCTAGCTTTTTGCCCAGCACGGATATTGCCTGTAATCCATGTTTTTTGGGTTTTTATACGTTCTTATAGTCACTGTGGGGAAGAAATTGTCTATGCACTTATTGATGAAGCCTGTGACTGTTGTTGTAAACTCCTCAATGATGTTGTATGAATCCCTGAACATATCCCAGTCTGTACTCGCCAAACAGTCTTGTAGCCTCGCATCTGCTTCATCCGACCACTTCCGTATTGAGTGCATCACTGGCACTTCCTGTTTGAGCTTTTGTTCATAAACAGGAAGCAGGAGAATGGAGTCATGGTCAGATTTGCCAAAGGGAGGACGAGGAGGGCATTGTATGCGTTTCTGTGGGCAGAATAAAAGAGCCCCTAGTGGCAGAGGAGACGTGTTGATAGAAGTGAGGTAGGACGGTTTTAAGTCTCCCAGCGTTAAAGTCTCCACCCACCAGAAACACTGGCTCTGGGTGAGAGGTGTCTTGTTTGTCTATGGGCCCATACAGTTCGTTGAGACTAGAGTGGTGTTTTGCTTGGGGTGTGATGTAGACAGCCGGGATAATTGTTCTCTTGGTAGATTAAAGGGACTGCAGTTTACCATGAAGTAATCTATATCAGGTGAACAAAAGCTTGAGATTTCCTTCACACTTTAAGCAGCACACCAGTTGTTATTTATGCAAAAACACACTCCACCTCCTTTCAACTTCTCTTCCTTACTATCCTGCTACTGCATGGAGAATCCACTGAGTACTACGTGCATAGCATCATCATCCAGCCACGTTACAGTAAGACATAATATTGCAGCTTTTCAAGTCTCTCTGATAGGAGACACTCAAATTAAGCTTATCCATCTTATTCTCGAGTGACTGGACATTTGCCAATAGATTGGAGACCACAGTTCGATTTTCTCTCTTCGCCTCAATTTCACACCTCTACGGCTGCAGCGTTTTGGTAGCCCATGGAACAAAGGAATAGTGTCTGGTATGAACAGTGGAACAGCTGAGTCAGAGTTTAAGTTGTATTTATACAAGATGGCACCTAACATTATTCTATCAATCAGAGACAAATCCAAACTCATCGTTCGGCATTTCCATCCCCTTCATTATCTCAGGCATTTTTGTTTGTTATCAGGGCACATAAAAGTTCACATGTTCCAGAAGGCATTTCTGCCCAAAACAAACATTTGAATGCCTCTCCTGAGAAGTATTCACCCCCCTTTGGCATTTTTCCTAATTTGTTGCCTTACAACCTGGAATTAGAATTGAATTTTTGGGGGTTTGTATCATTTGATTTACACAACATGCCTACCACTTTGAAGATGCAAAATATTATTTATTGTGAAACAAACAAGAAATAAGACAAAAAAACAGAAAACTTGAGCGTGCATAACTATTCACCCCCCCCAGAGCCACATTTTGCAGCAATTACAGCTGCAAGTCTCTTGGGGTATGTCTCTATAAGCTTGGCACATCTAGCCACTGGGATGTTTTACCCATTCTTCAAGGCAAAACTGGTCCAGCTCCTTCAAGTTGGATGGGTTCCGCTGGTGTACAGCAATCTTTAAGTCATACGACAGATTCTCAATTGGATTGAGGTCTGGGCTTTGACAAGGCCATTCCAAGACATTTAAATGTTTCCCCTTAAACTACTCGAGTGTTGCTTTAGCAGTATGTTTAGGGTCATTGTCCTGCTGGAAGGTGAACCTCCATCCCAGTCTCAAATCTCTGGAAGACTGAAACAGGCTTCCCTCAAGAATTTCCCTGTATTTAGCATCATCCATCATTCCTTCAATTCTGACCAGTTTCCCAGTCCCTGCCGATGAAAAACATGGGGATGGTGTTCTCGGGGTGATGAGAGGTGTTGGGTTTGTGCCAGACACAGCTACATTTTAGTCTCGTTCTTCCATATGTTTGGGGAGTCTCCCACATTCCTTTTGGCGAACACCAAACGTGTTTGCTCATTTTTTTCTTCAAGCAATGGCTTTTTTTTGGCCACTCTTTCATAAAGCCCAGCTCTGTGGAGTGTACGGCTTAAAGTGGTCCTATGGACAGATTCTCCAATCTCCGCTGTGGAGCTTTGCAGCTCCTTCAGGGTTATCTTTGGTCTCTTTGTTGCCTATCTGATTAATGCCCTCCTTGCCTGGTCCGTGAGATTTGGTGGGCGGCCCTCTCATGGCAGGTTTGTTGTGATGCCATATTCTTTCCATTTTTAATAATGGATTTCCGTTGGATGTTCAAAGTTTCGGATATTTTTTTATAACCCATGGTCTGAACTTCTCCACAACTTTGTCCCTGACTTGTTTGGAGAGCTCCTTGGTCTTCATGGTGCCGCTTGCTTGGTGGTGCCCCTTGCTTAGTGGTGTTGCAGACTCTGGGGCCTTTCAGAAAAGGTGTATATATACTGAGATCATGTGACCGATCATGTGACACTTAGATTGCACACAGGTGGACTTTATTTAACTAATTATGTGACTTCTGGAGGTAATTGGTTGCATCAGATCTTATTTAGGGGCTTCATAGCATATGTAATTTATTTCGCCACTATGGCCTATTTATTGTCTTCCTAACCTTACTGCATTTTGCACTACATTTGCACTCTGTATATAGATTTTCTATTGTGTTATTGACTGTACGTTTGTTTATTTCCCATGTGTAACTCTGTGTTGTTTTTTGTCGCACTGCCTTGCTTTGTCTTGGCCAGGTCGCAGTTGCAAATGAGAACTTGTTCTCAACTGACCTACCTGGTTAAATAAAGGTGAAATAAAATAAAAAAACATATGCATGCACCACTTTTCCATTTTTTTTTTTTTGAATTTTTTGAAACAAGTCATTTTTTTATAATTTCACCTCCCCAATTTGGACAATTTTACAGGTTGTAAGGCAACAAAATAGGAAAAACTCCCAAGGGGGTGAATACTTTCGCAAGCCACTGTAGTGACGTGCAACATAAGCCTAGCTTCCTGAAATGGGTCACCTGTAGAGTACACTAATTTTGACCAGGGCCCAACAGTAGTGCACTAAATAGTGATCTATCTAATAGGGATCTATCTGATGTTTTAATAGAGAGGATGTATAATCTTTACATGCATAGAACGCAGGCAGGCACACACACACACTGAGAGCTTATTGGTGAGTTTATAGTGAAGCCTCAGTGTTAGCCTCTGGTGTTGTGTTCTGTAAGCCATGTAAACATGGTTAGCATTATGTCAGAGCTTTACTGAGGCCTCCAGAGCTGCACCACACTGGGCGGTTTGTGTATGTGTGTATGTTTGTGTTTGTCTGTCTGTGTGTGTGTGTGTGTGTATGTGCGTAAGTGCATGGTTGCGCCTGTGTGTGTGTATGCGTGTGTGTGTGTGTGTATGTGTATATGTGTATGTGTGTGTGCGTGTGTGTGCATATGTGTGTGTGCCTATGTTTAGCAGTGTGCAGCGGACTGTGTCTAGTTGCCAGAACGTGGTGTGTGTTGGATTAAGAGTTGTCAGCATGCAGGAGAACAGCTTCAGGCTGCCCCATCTCCACCACCATGCCTCAGTGGACTAGCACACACACACACACACACACACACACACACACACACACACACACACACACACACACACACACACACACACACACACACACATACACACACACACACACACACACACACACACTTACACACACACACACACACACACGCATACGCACACGTGCACACACACGCATACACACACGCATACACACACACACACACACACACACGCACACACACACACAGACACATACACACACACACACACGCACGCACGCACACACACACACACACACACACACACACACACACACACACACACACACACGCACACGCACACACAGACACATACACACACACACACACACACACACACACACAGACGCATACACACACGCATACACACAGACGCATACACACACGCATACATACACACACACACACACACATGCACCCCCCTCCCCACCTACATACACACTCCAGAGCTTTGTAGCTGAGGGCTGGCTGCCTCCCTTAGCTCAGACCAGCCCAATGTTCTAGGAGTAAATGAATAACCCATATCTGTCATCATCAATCAATCAATCAATCAGTCAGTCAGTCAGTCAGTCAGTCAGTCACTCAGGCCAGGCACTGGGCCATGCATTATACATACTGTCTGGATATGAACAGCACATCAGACAATCATTTCACATGCATCTAGCTTATTCCTTCTGAGGTTATCAAAGTGTCTGTCAGTAGCTGGTGATGCTAGTAACACTTAAGACTTGCAATCCACAGAGTTTCTTTCTTTATGCGTGAGTGTGTGTGTGTGTGTCTCATGCCTACTGTTTCACACAGCAGTAGAATAGTTCAGTAAATGTATGTTCCCCTGTGTTTGTGTGTGTGTTGTAGATGGTCCCTGTGACCTGTCCTTAGGAATCTGCAGGTGTGACCGAGTAACACAGTTCTGAACACTACGGCCCTACCTGAACCTCTCTGAACTTCTTTCCCTCCAGCCCCAAGACTTCTATCTGTGAGTACTACCTATGACTTTTCACGCACTGTGGGTCCTCGTCATGGCCTACAACATCTGGACAGACAGATGTAGAAATGTGTTGCATTGTGAGCTCAGGTTGAAATGTGTTGCATTGTGAGCTCAGGTTGAAATGTGTTGCATTGTGAGCTCAGGTTGAAATGTGCTTTATTGTGAGCTCAGGTTGAAATGTGCTTTATTGTGAGCTCAGGTTGAAATGTGTTGCTTTGTGAGCTCAGGTTGAAATGTGCTTTATTGTGAGCTCAGGTTGAAATGTGTTGCTTTGTGAGCTCAGGTTGAAATGTGCTTTATTGTGAGCTCAGGTTGAAATGTGTTGCTTTGTGAGCTCAGGTTGAAATGTGCTGTATTGTGAGCTCAGGTTGAAATGTGTTGCTTTTTGAGCTCAGATTGAAATGTGTTGCATTGTGAGCTCAGGTTGAAATGTGTTGCATTGTGAGCTCAGGTTGAAATGTGTTGCATTGTGAGCTCAGGTTGAAATGTGTTGCTTTGTGAGCTCAGGTTGAAATGTGTTGCATTGTGAGCTCAAGTTGAAATGTGTTGCATTGTGAGCTCAGGTTGAAATGTGTTGCATTGTGAGCTCAGTTTTAAATGTGTTGATTTGTGAGCTCAGGTTGAAATGTTGGTTGACGCCTACCATGTATTTCTACTTCAACTTGATAATAAGGGATTGATAATTATAGTCATGTACAAACTGAAGCTATGTTTGTATGGGTCAATAGTGATTAGCTTGTTGGAGTGAATACGGCAGCATCTCTGGTTGTGCAGTGACATGAGGATTTTCTGCATGGATTTTATGTTTCATCAGAGACTAAGAGGTGCATCTATGATTGCTTTAGCACTACCTGTTTCACTAATCTGCAGAGTGTGCAAGTTAGTAACTATCACAGCGCTGCAGTTACATACGGTAGAATAGCTTGTGTGTGTGTCTGCGTGTGTGTGTTTGTGTGCGTTTGTGAGAGAGAGCTTGCACAATCGTGCATGTGTGTGTACATGTGTGTACGTGTACTTATGTACAGTGGGGAGAACAAGTATTTGATACACTGCCGATTTTGCAGGTTTTCCCACTTACAAAGCATGTAGAAGTCTGTAATTTTTATCATAGGTACTCTTCAACTATGAGTGACGGAATCTAAAACAAAAATCCAGAAAATCACATTGTATGATTTTTAAGTAATTAATTTGCATTTTATTGCATGACATAAGTATTTGATCACCTACCAACCAGTACTAATTCCGGCTCTCACAGACCTGTTAGTTTTTCTTTAAGAAGCCCTCCTGTTCTCCACTCATTACCTGTATTAACTGCACCTGTTTGAACTTGTATACCATCCCAACCTTCTCTCACAGTTGAAGTGTACCTATGATAAAAATTACAGACCTCTACATGCTTTGTAAGTAGGAAAACCTTCAAAATCGGCAGTGTATCGAATACTTGTTCTCCCCACTGTAAGTAAGTGTGTGTGTGTTCGCAGATCATTAATGAATGTGATGATTGCTCATGCAGCATGTATTTATTGAGCCATGATCAACGCAGTAAGTAGCGTTAAAATCACCCCACATGGTTATTCTAACTGGTTTAAAATGACACAAGGAATGATGTTATTATAACGTCAATCCTAGCCCGTCCCCTCAGTAAGCCTTTTGCCTTTTGGTAGGCCGACATTGTAAATAAGAATTTGTATACACACCCTGCAGCCTAAACATCACGCAGCCTAAACACCACGCAGCCTAAACACCACGCAGCATACACACCCATTTCTGAGGGGCACAGCCTATTCCACCCTCTCCTCTACACTACCAATCAACTACCACAACCTCTCTCCTCTCCTCTCCTCTCCTCTCCTCTCCTCTCCTCTCCTCTCCTCTCCTCTCCTCTCCTCTCCTCTCCTCTCCTCTCCTCTCCTCTCCTCTCCTCTCCTCTCCTCTCCTCTCCTCTCTCCTCTCTTCTCTTCTCTTCTCTTCTCTTCTCTTCTCTTCTCTTCTCTTCTCTTCTCTTCTCTTCTCTTCTCTTCTTCTCTCCTTTTCTCTCCTCTCCTCTTCTCTTCTCTTCTCTTCTCTTCTCTTCTCTTCTCTTCTCTTCTCTTCTTCTCTCCTCTTCTCTTCTCTTCTCTTCTCTCCTCTTCTCTTCTCTTCTCTTCTCTTCTCTCCTCTTCTCTTCTCTTCTCTTCTCCTGAGGCCCCAATATAAAACCTTTCCTTTTGGCTAGTTATTCACTTAGGGCAGAGAGGGAGAGATCAGTTGTTGAGTTGTTTACCCATAAAGCTCTCCATCCAAACATTGTCTTCTACTCTCTTTCTAGACCTTATTCCCTCCTCTTATCCCCCCTGGGTAAAAATCTGTCGTTCTGCCCCTGAACAAGGCAGTTAACCCACTGTTCCTAGGCCGTCATTGTAAATAAGAATTTAGCGGACAAACCGCTAATCTCCCCATCCACAACCCTCCTGAAAACCCCTCACCTCTCCCTTTCTCTAATCCTCCCCCGCACCGCCCCTCCCCCACCCACCCCCCCTTCTGTAGCCATCCTCCCTTCACTCTGAACATCCTCTGCCCCGAAAGACGGCTGGCCCATTAATCAGCAAATAGTGCATTACCTTTGTAATTAACATTCAACTGAGTTTCACCCAGTAATATTTCATTAGCTTATATGCAAATAATTTTGAGCGATTGCCTCATTTGGCCCAGGAGTGCCATGATGTATTGGCCTAGCACACACACACACACACATACACACACACACACACACACACACACACACACACACACACACACACACACACACACACACACACACACACACACACACACACACACACACACACACACACACACACACACACACACACACACACACACACACACACACACACAGTGGCATTAGATGATGGATGGTAAAGCCCTCTATTGCCGGGCTGTGTTTTAGAGGTATTTAAGACGCTCTTACACACATTAAACCCAATTTAAATTCACCTCACATTTCAACCATACCTCATTCGAATATACAGGCACCTAGAATCACCTCAAAAAATGGATTGCATACCTGACTGTCCACTGCTCCCAAGGCCTTTTCCTCCTTTACCTCCCCATCCTCCTCCTCTGCCTCCTCCTCTCCTCTTCCTCTACCTCTCCTCTTCCTCCACCCTTTATCTTTTGTATTGTGCCATGACCTCTTTAACAGTGATGTCATCTCTGGACAGCTGCTGTGGTGCACATGTGATTTATAGAAACTATGCAATATACCTGTGGGCTTTCACAGCTCAAACTAGACTAGTTACTTTAGTGGTGGCATACTGAAATGTATACATTTACAGGCCAAATGTGTGTGTGTGTGTTTTTGTGTGTGTGTGTGTGTGTTAGTATGTGTGTGTGTGTGTGTGCGTGCGTGCGTGTGTTAGTTAATTCATAATGCATCCAGTCATAGCGCTGGAATGTGATTGGATGTGAAGTATGCCAGGAGATGGTCGTCACCGCAATTCAGAGTCTGGATTAACGAGAGACGACAGTTCACTCTGCACTGTGTGTGTGTGTGTGTGTGTGTGTGTGTGTGTGTGTGTATGTATTAGGTTCCTGCCGCAGGCTTTGGATAAGTTTAAACACCAGTCAGACATGCTAGTGGGTTATGGGTTAGCATGACATGTTTTGATATTTCACACAGAACAGATTTCAAAAGTGTAAAATGATATCTTAGACACAAGGTGAAAGGTTGTCTATGTGGTTCAGTGTGTTTGGAAACACACTGAACCACACGCTGTACCCGCCAATTTTTCACCTAATTTTCGTCAGAAATTATTGTTTGTGGGTACATTCATGTGTGTTTCAAATATTGTTCTCACATACTGTTCTCACATTTTTAATGAATAGATTTTAGATATGCATGAAAATTTGTTTTTTTTGCTAAACGCTACAGTATACATTATATCTATTGTAGCTGGAATGTAATGTTTGTATTCTGTATATTTGACTGATATGTGGTTGTCTCACCTAGCTATCTTAAGATGAATGCACTCAGAGTAAGTCGCTCTGGATAAGAGAAATTGCTAAATGACAAAAATTAAAAACTTAAATGTTTTACATACTGTACATATCTCATATTACTGTATTAAATAATTATGATTATTTTTTATATTTTTCTAATGTCACAAATGTATAATTTGTGCAGTTCTTTATAAAATATTTGATTGTTACATTTGACTGTGTAAAACTTAGCAGTACTACTAATTTATCTGAGAGTAAGGCGGATATATAACATTTTGCAAATAAGCATGATTATTTGTCTCTCTGAAATGACCCCATCAAGTGAAAGATTTTAAACAAATACATGTCTGTCATTGGACAACCCCATGCCATGATTAGATAGTGAGAAGAAAAACAATCTCTTTCATAATTTCTTTAAAAAATAAAAGCTAATTTACCAGAATTTAAATGTTTTAGAATGAAAGTCTGGAAATGTTCCTATCCTCAGGTTGTGTTGAAGGTTCTAGCTTGGTAGTCAAGGAGTGGTCGTTAGAATGGCAGTTAAAGTTTTGAGAACAAAATAATGAACACCAAAAGTCTTCAATCTGTTTAGATCAAGGCACTGATCTAGGATCAGTTATCCATCAAATGGTGAATGGCAATATTCTAAAGACCATGTCCTACAATCCAGCTGATGGAAATGGTCAACTGACCTTAGATCAGTGTATAAAGCAACTTCCCTCTGGTCACTCCCTGTAAGGTTCAGCGTATGGTCTGTTGGGTTTACAGTAAGGTCAGTGTGATGTATACAGTGTAAAGGATTGATGTGTATGTGCATGAACTCAGGGTGAGTGAGTGAAGAGTACTCTGATCTATGTGTTTATGTGTGTGTTTTACTGTGTGTGTGTGTGTGTGTGTGTATGCGTGTGCGTGCATGTGTGTGTGTGTATGTGCATGCCTGCATGTGAACTAGTGTATGCGTGTGTGCATGCTTAATAGCAGTGCCTTCAGAAAATATTCATACCTCTTGAATTATTCCACATTATGTTGTGTTACGTCCTACGTCCTACACCATTCAATTGTTTTTTTTTCTCACTCACCCCATAATGACAAAGTGAAAACATGTTTTTAGAAATACAGAAATGTCTCATTTACATATGTATACACACCAATACTTTGTAAATTCACCTTTGGCAACGATTACAGCTTTGAGTCGTCTTGGGTATGTCTGTATCAGATTTGTACATTTGAATTTGGGGATTTTCTGCCATGTGTAACGCCCTGATCTGTTTCACCAGTCTTGTGCTTGTCTCCACCCCCCACCAGGTGTCTCCCATTTTTCCCAGTTATCCCCTGTGTATTTATACCTGTGTGTTCTGTTTGTCTGTCAGCCTGACTGGTCTTGTCAGGTCGTACCAGCGTGTTTTTCCCCGTCATCCCCTGTGTATTTATACCTGTGTTTGTCCGTCAGTCTGTCTGGTCTTGTCAGGTCGTACCAATGTGTTTTTCGCCGTCATATTTATACCATAGTTTTCTGTTTGTCAGTCTGTCAGTCAGTCTGTCAGTCTGTCTGTCTGTACGTCTGTCCGTCAGTCTGTCTGTTCTTGTCACCAGCATTTTTTTTTTTTTGTCTTCCTGATTCTGACCCTTCTGCCTGTCCTGAACATGACCCTGAGCCTTCCTGTCGTCCTGTACCTGCCTGACTCTCCTGGATTACGAACCTCTGCCTACCCTCGACACTAAAAACATGTTTTCAATTTGTCATTATGGGGTATTATGTGTGTAGATGGGTGAGGGAAAAAAAGCTATTTAATACATTTTGAATTCAGGAAGTAACATAACAAAATGTGAAATAAGTCAAGGGGTATGAACTTTCTGAAGGCACCGTACTTCCTTGTCTGTGTGTGTGTATGTGCGTGCCTTCGTGTGTGTGTGTGCGCAGCCGGGAAACAAGCCTTTCTATCAGCTACCTGAGGAACAGCTTCTGGCTGCTACCTGACAGTTCTCCAATATGCAAACTGTAAAGTCCTCAGCTTGGGGCCAAGAGGGCATTTCTCCATCTCTCTTGCTGGAGAAAAAACAGCACAGCCATTTTTCCACACGATCATATGTCATTGGCCGATTAAAGTAGATGAGTGATGTAACTTTGAGTTTAACAGTTTTTTTTTTCTGCAACTCTGTGATGGATGCCTGGGGGAAGTTGACCCTCTAATACCCGTAAGTGCTTATGTCACTTTCTCCACTCACTCATACTCTTCCATCCACCTCTCGCTCTCGCTCTCTCTCGCTCTCTCTCTCTATTCATTTCTCTCTGCCCCTCTCCCCATGTCTCATGTGAGGTTTTGTTAAACAAACACTTCCCATACAACTAGCTCTCACCGGCTCACGTCAGAATTAGACGTTCATCCATGCTTCTCAAACTTTACATTTCAAAGTTGCTGTAAACGTCAAATTTCAAAATGTTTAAGGTTAAGTTTAGGCAATAACTTTGAATTTGTAATATTAAGGTTAAGTTTCTTAAGGTTAGGAATTCACTCCAAATGGTTAAGGTAAGGGTTAAGGTTTGGGAAATCTATAAAACTGCTTTCTATCACTGGATTCAAACTTGTAAAGAAGCAGAACAACACACTAGTCCACAACACACTAGCAAAACCAAAACCTACTGTTGCCCCTAGTGGCTGGTTTCTACATCAGCTCCCGACGTCCTCAGACATGGACGGACGTTGACTTTTATCATGGGTGACCTGGCTGTTCCGATAAGCTGGTTTAATCAGCCTAATGTCAGTCCATCACCCTAGTGTGAGTGGGAGAGGGTGTGTGTGTGTGTGGAAGGAGAGAAGGAGTGTGTGTGTGTGTGTGTGTGTGTGTGTGTGGAAGGAGAGAGGGAGTGTGTGTGTGTGTGTGTGTGTGTGTGTGTGTGTGTGTGTGTGTGTGTGTGTGGAAGGAGAGAGCTAGGATGTTGCTTCATCTCTAACAATTATCCTAAAACACTAAATCAGTTGATCATTGGTAGGTGCCTCGGACAGTTTCTACACTGCATTTCATTGGTGCAGCTTTGGTAGCATTCAAGGGCAACTTCAGAATGCGATGTGGAGATTGAATGCTACCAAAGCTGCACGAATGAAATGCAGTGTAGAAACTGCCCGAGGTACCTACCAATTATCAACTGATTTAGTTGGGCCTGGGGTTGTGCGAGGATGTATCAGTGCTGTATGTTTTAGCTGTGTTGATACAGTAAACTCTATCCGTCTCTCAGAGCCTTGATCAACGTTCTCATCTCTTATTTAAGATGGCCTCCGACACTCCATACGCTGCATATAGACTAGTGGATTAACCACACTGTAGGGCTGATTCCCAAATGGCACCTTATACCCAATAGCCTATAGTGCAGTACTTTTGACCAGGGCCCATAGGGCTCAGGCCAAAAGTAGTGTGCTATGTAGGGAGTAAGGTGCCATTTGAGACTCAGTCCAGATAGTCTATCTATGGGAAGTGATATGGACTCTTGATCTTGATATGGGAGTGTAGAGTAGCAACAGGGGGATTTTGGTGTGTGTGTTTTCTGTGTGTGTGCTATGTGTGTGTGTGTGTATATGCAGCTAGACTAGGGAGTAAGGGAATGCAGGAACAGAAAGCCCTTATTCTGACGCTGAGCAGGGACAGGATTAGTGTGTGTGTGTGTGTGTATGTGTGTGTGTGCATAGTCGTCCAGATTATCTCTCACTAATGCAAATCAGTCTGTTAGAAAGCAACTGAAATATGAATGTAGGACTGTAGTGGAGAGGTCAGGTATATCATCACTGTAGTGGACAGGTATATCAGGTTTATCATCCCTGTAGTGGAGAGGTATGTCATCACTGTAGTGGACAGGTATGTCAGGTACATCATCACTGTAGTGGAGAGGTATGTCATCACTGTAGTGGACAGGTATATCAGGTATATCATCCCTGTAGTGTTGAAGTATATCAGGTATATCAGGTATATCAGGTATATCAGCTATATCAGGTATTTCATCACTGTAGTGGAGAAGTATATCAGGTATATCAGGTATATCAGGTATGTCAGCTATATCAGGTATGTCAGGTATATCAGGTATATCAGGTATGTCAGGTATATCATCCCTGTAGTGTTGAAGTATATCAGGTATGTCAGGTATATCAGGTATAACAGGTATATCAGGTATATCAGGTATATCAGATATATCAGCTATATCAGCTATATCAGGTATGTCAGGTATGTCAGTTATATCAGGTATATCAGGTATAACAGGTATAACAGGTATGTCAGGTATATCAGGTATATCAGGTATAACAGCTATAACAGGTATATCAGGTATACCAGTGAACAGTGGATGCCTTTCTCTCTCTTTCTTGCTCTCTGCATGTCATAGATGACTGCAGTGTGTGTGTGTGTGTGTGTGTGTGTGTCTGTGTGCGTGTGCGTGAGCGTGTATGTGCGGATCTACATGACTGCGGTACCAGTGCTATCCCCCCAGTGATCCATCACTATGGGAACAGGTCCCCAGGGACCAGCAGGTGATTGATAATTGATCCGCTAATGAACTGTAATTAAGAACTTCATAGATGACCACGTGTGCACCCGTGTGTGTGTCTGTGTGTTTGATTAAGAGCTTCGGAGAAATTAGAACCTTGGGAACCATTCCACCAATATAGTACATAGGAGTTGAGGGATGGAGAGATATTGAAGGAAGATATTGAAGAAAGGAAAAAGAGAGGTGGATAATGATTTGATTTATTAGGATCCCCGTTAGCTGACACCATGGCGACAGCTAGTCTTGGGTCTGACACATAACGAAAAATATATTACAGACAAAATACTTTCTAATTTACATACAGTACCAGTCAAAAGTTTGGACACACCTACTCATTCCAAGGTTTTTATAATAGTTTTACTATTTTCTACATTGTAGAATAATAGTGAAGACATCATAACTATGAAATAACACATATGGAATCATGTAGTAACCAGAAAAGTGTTAAACAAAATCTATTTGATATTCTTCAAAGTAGCCAACATTTGCCTTAATGACAGCTTTGCAAACAAATTTGGACACAACACATGTTCATTAATGTTTATAATGAAAAGGAGGGATGAAGGGGTGAGGAGGAGAGGGGACACTAAGGAGGGATGAAGGGGTGAGGAGGAGAGGGGACACTAAGGAGGGATGAAGGGGTGAGGAGGAGAGGGGACACTAAGGAGGGATGAAGGGGTGAGGAGGAGAGGGGACACTAAGGAGGGGTGAGGGGGTGAGGAGGAGAGGGGACACTAAGGAGGGGTGAAGGGGTGAGGAGGAGAGGGGACACTAAGGAGGGATGAAGGGGTGAAGAGGAGAGGGGACACTAAGGAGGGATGAAGGGGTGAGGAGGAGAGGGGACACTAAGGAGGGATGAAGGGGTGAAGAGGAGAGGGGACACTAAGGAGGGATGAAGGGGTGAGGAGGAGAGGGGACACTAAGGAGGGATGAAGGGGTGAGGAGGAGAGGGGACACTAAGGAGGGATTGGACATATTGAAGATACTGTATGTATAAATGGGGAGAGGGGTAGAGGGGGAGAATTAGAGAGAGGACAGGGTGGAGAGAGGGTAAGGGATAGGGCGAGATGGAGAGATGGGAGATACTGAAGGAAACAAAGAGGATGACTGCATTGAGTTCAGAGAGAGTAGAAGAGATGAGGGGTAGGATGAGAAAACATGAGGGAATAGAGTGATAGAGAGATGGAGAGAAGACAATAAACCATGGGATGGGATTTTTAAGTCTCTGGGTAAACAATTAAAGGATTTAATGAGATAAAAGCTGCGTATTTGTCTGTGGGTCCGCTGGGAATGGAAGCTGACGATAGGAGATGTAATTGTAATTCTACAGGATGTGTCTAGGGTGGTTTTACCTTCATATGTGTGTGCGAGTGTGTGTGTGTGTGCGTATGTGTGGGAAAGAGCTCCAGGTATCACCACACTTTCTACTCTTCTATTCTTCTTCTCTTCTTTTCTTCTCTTCTTCTCTTCTTCTCCTCTTCTCTCCTCTTCTCTCCTCTTCTCCTCTTCTCTTCTTCTCTTCTTCTATTATCCTATTCCTCTCCTCTCCTCTCCTCTCCTCTCCTCTCCTCTCCTCTCCTCTCCTCTCCTCTCCTCTCCTCTCCTCTCCTCTCCTCTCCTCTCCTCTCCTCTCCTCTCCTCTCCTCTCCTCTTCTATTCTTCTTCTCCACTTCTAAACATCTCTGAAGAAGCTGAACGTTTCCTCAGTTTCACCTATTGTACAGACCAGAGGTGGCAAATGAAACAACACTTTCAAAGAAATTAAACAACTTTCTTCTTTTTCATTAGAATTTGTAACTGACTGACTCTCTTCGGTCTTATGTAGCAAAATTTGAAAATGTGTTTTTTACATTGGATAAAAGTAGAGACTGGTATATCATACACTACAGTTGAGGAACAATGGGAAAGTAATTCTGCTTTGACACTTGATAAACTTTTGAGAGAATGGCCCTTGAATGTTTTGGTACACCTACTGAAGAGATCTTCTTTGTCTCCACCCAATTAGCATTGTTCATTATGAAAAAGTATAGACACAAAAACTATGGGCTGCATCCCTGGTGGTCCAAAATAGCATAACTAGTGTATTTTAACCCCAATAAACCCACCCATTTAAAAATGAATTTAGTATATGTTAATCTAGTGAACCAGGCATCTAAAAAAAACTTTCTAAAGAATGTTTTGGTTAGTTTCTAGCTTGTTAGCTATCTAGCTAATGTTAAGTTAGCTGGCTAGCCAGTTCAAAAAATGACCATATCCTATAGCTGACAACCTCTTCACTTTAGCTAATTTGTCTTCATTATTACATGAAAATAAACTCACAACAGCGAGCCAATGGCGAGCCAATTACAGTAAACAGCTTTCGGTCCTCCTGAAAGTGGAGAGCAACAAGTTTGCAAAACAGCTACATTCCTTAGCTACTAGGTCCTCAATCAATACTTTAAATTGCCCGAGTGGCACCAGAACATCCAATTATAATGAGTTTTGGACGTTTCCAGCAGTGAAGTGCATTAAAACTAAAATTGAATTTACCCAAGTCGGTGGAGACCCGAGGAACCTCAAAAGTTAACCAACCCTGTGAAGGGGTTTGGTATTTCATGTTTTAAAAGTTAGGTAAGTTGGAATCTTGTGTAGTAGAGGGAATAGTGAAGTGAACTAATATCTTAATGAGGACCAGCCAACCTTTTGATACAGAATGCAGTGGTGAATATTAAAACTGTCAACTGTGATAAAGCAAAGGGCGCTATGGTAGACGGCATCCAAAGGTTTAAGAGTAGAGGCTGCTGCATTCTGGTAAATGGTGTCACCATAGTCAAGAACTGGCAGAAAAGTTGACTGTACAATTAGCTTTTTTGCAACAATTAAAGAACATATATTTAGGGATACTTTGTGATTTTGGCAATGAGCATGCTAGTAGATACCCATAGACTTCCAGTCATTGCGCTAATGCTAGTTAGCATTGGCTCACGAAACTATCTCTAACTTCCTTCACTGTGGACACAGAGCCATTAAAATGGTATCCACGAGCTCATCTCACTCTTGGGAAGTTGATAAAGTGCCTCATTGTCAAAACCAGGGCTTTTTGTAACGAGTTGTTAGAGTTGCAAGTCAGATTACTCTAACAACGCCTATTCTACAATTTGGGGCAATGGCATAGATAACACTATTGTCTGCATACAGATTAATATGACAAATTGTAACCGATAGACCGATATTGTTTATGTAAATAGTAAAGAGAACAGGTCCCAATACCGACCCCCGCTGTACACCTTTCATAATACCCTGGAAACTAGACTTAACACCATGAGAAATCACACTTTGTGTTCTCAAACCACTTGCAAGAAGCCTGATCCAAGCCTAGTTCAGTCAACCTTTGAATGAGAATGTGATCGTCAAACAGTGTCAGTGAGGCAGCACAATGATTTTTATGAGGTTTTTATGTGCAGGTTTGAGTGTGCACGTGCATGCGTGCTTGCCCATATCATGCATTCCTTTCAGATCCACTCCATCAGGAGATAGGTTCGTTAATAATTCCCTGTCATAATCACAGATGTGAATGATAAATTATAAAAAGGGTGAACTCCGTACAGGTTGTGCAATGGTAAAGTGTGTTTTGGCTGCTTAAGCTCCAGTGGAGCATGAGCTATCCACATTTTGACGGAGGGTGGTGTCATAGCGGGTTCAATTCCAGTGCTAGGCACTCTTTTCTTAATTGTAGTATTTTTGTTACATTTTTCCAAACCTTAAACCTAACCTTAACCACTCGGAAAGAAGGTTAGTTTTGGTTTGACCAAATTACATCACTGTCTTTGCGCAGTTTGACTGATGGTTGACAGGATGTGTTGACATATTTGGTTCCACATGGGGGTTCATATTTGGTTATTTAGAAGTTTGTAATGGGGGATGGTAATTGTGGAGTTATTCTGGGGGTTGTGTTTTTGCTACTTTTCCACACAGCTATAGACAAGTGAATAACTCTCCCCTGCAATATTCTGTTTTATAGCTGTCCTTTGTCTCTCTCCCCAGGCTGGTTACTAGAAATAGACGCAGATTGTATATGTTTGAAAAGGTCCTGAGCACGTCAATATATGCCTTCCTCGCGCTCACAGAAAAATGTATGATGAAATCGCCCAATACTCAAGCTTTTGCATCTCTCTCACTCTAGCTGACAAGCACTCTCCTTCCTTGAGCTCAAGGTTGTCAAAACATCACCATGGTGACAGACACTTCTCCACTGCTTCATTCCCATTAATCTGTACTGTTAGTCTTCCCCTCTGTCTCAATCCTCTCTGTCTTAGCTGGTGTGTGAATGGGTATTTGTTTGAGAGTGTTCATGTGTGTGTGGTTTCTCTGGAGAAAACAATCTAAAAGACAGTGTGCATTCAGTGTTCCATTCTAAAAGACAGTGTGCATTCAGTGTTCCATTCTAAAAGACAGTGTGCATTCAGTGTTCCATTCTAAAAGACAGTGTGCATTCAGTGTTCCATTCTAAAAGACAGTGTGCATTCAGTGTTACATTCTAAAAGACAGTGTGCATTCAGTGTTACATTCTAAAAGACAGTGTGCATTCAGTGTTCCATTCTAAAAGACAGTGTGCATTCAGTGTTCCATTCTAAAAGACAGTCAGTGTTCTTCATGTGTGTTCGGTCCAGCGAGATGTGATGTGTGTCCGATAGGGCCCGTCACACAACTATGCAAGCAGACAGACAGGAGACATTTATAAGAACAGTGATGGACTGGTGGCGGACTTATGAAATCAGTCACTGCTAGAATGTATGGTGTATGTGTGTGTTAGTGTACAGTACGTGTGTATCAAATCAAATCCAATCAAAACTGTACGCTATACTATTCTTCAGTATCTTAGTCACTTAATCGTATTTACATAGCCTACTGCATCACCAATCTCTTATGTGCCAATGTATCGTAGTCTATCTTAGTCTAATCTAATCAAATGTATTGGTCACATACACGTGGTTAGCATATGTTATTGCGAGTGTAGTGAAATGCTTGTGCTTCTAGCTCTGACAGTGCAGTAATATCTAACAAGTACTATCTTGCCTAAATAATAAAGGTTACATCTAACAGTTTCACAACATATACCCAAATACATATAAATCTAAGTAAGGAATGGATTGAGAATATATACATAAATGTCAGGGCGGCATTGGACTAAGATACAGTGGCATAGTAAGCTTTATAGTATGCAGTATACACATAAGAGATTGGTGATGCAGTAGGCTATGTAAATACGATTAAGTGACTAAGATACTGAAGAATAGTACAGCGTACAGTTTATACATATGAGATGAGTGGTGCAAGATACAGAAACATTATTAAAGTGACTAGTGTTTCATTTCCTTAAAGTGGTCAGTGATTTCTAATCTATGTCTATAGGCAGCAGTCTCTGATGTACTAGAGATGGTTGTTTAGCAGTCAGTGGCGTAGTATAGAATACATTACAGTATATAAAGTACATATGAGAGGGGTGATGCAATATGTACACACAAATTGAGTGACTAAGATACCGTAGAATAGTGTAGAGTGCAGTTTATACATAGAGATGAGTAATGCAGATAGGATACATTATTAAAGTGGCTAGTGTTCTATTCCTTAAATTGGCCTGTGATTTCTAATCAGTGTCTATAGGCAGCCACCTCTGGTGTTTAGCAGTCTGATGCCTTGAGATAGAAGCTGTTTTTCGGTCCCAGCTTTGATGCACCTGTACTGACCTTGCCTTCTGGATGATAGTGGTGTGTGTGTGTGTATGAATGTGTTAGTGTGTGCATCTATGAGTGTGTTTTTCCATGACGGTGGGTTAACTTAAAGCTGTATCTTCTAGACAAACATCCCGAATACAGCTTGCTAGTCTAATTGTTAAGGCAGGTTGCCTATTCTGAATGCACTGGGTGAGGTAGGAGCTGATATTCTGAATGCATTGGGTGAGGTAGGAGCTGATATTCTGAATGCACTATGTGAGGTATGAGCTGATATTCTGAATGCACTGGGTGAGGTAGCAGCTTATATTCTGAATGGACTGGGTGAGGTATGAGCTGATATTCTTAATGCACTGGGTGAGGTAGGAGCTGATATTCTTAATGCACTGGGTGAGGTAGGAGCTGATATTCTTAATGCACTGGCTGAGGTAGGAGCTGATGCAGGTGTCCTGGTTAGGAGCTGATGCAGGTGTCCTGGTTAGGAGCTGATGCAGGTGTCCTGGTTAGGAGCTGATGCAGGTGTCCTGGTTAGGAGCTGATGCAGGTGTCCTGGTTAGGAGCTGATGCAGGTGTCCTGGTTAGGAGCTGATGCAGGTGTCCTGGTTAGGAGCTGATGCAGGTGTCCTGGTTAGGAGCTGATGCAGGTGTCCTGGTTAGGAGCTGATGCATAAATCAGAACAGATAACAGAACTAACGAGATGAAAGCAGGAGAGTTCTTCACAACTGTGTGGGTTGTTTAGCACTGAACTAGAAGGCACTCAGTGAAACTCAGAGGAACTAGAAGACATACTCAGGTATTTAACAAGGAGCATAATGATCTCTAGTGCCCAAAAGCCTATATAACGTAGGCAGCGCCATTTGAGGACTGACACATAGCGGTCTCTACACATCTATGGCTCAGAGGCGCCTGCAATTAAAGGGACAATTAACAAACAGAGCAATTAAAGGGACAGTTAACAAACATGGCAATTAATGGGACAGTTTACAAACATGGCAATTAATGGGACAGTTAACAAACATGGCAATTAATGGGACAGTTAACAAACATGGCAATTATTGGGACAGTTAACAAACATGGCAATTAATGGGACAGTTAACAAACATGGCAATTAATGGGACAGTTAACAGACATGGTAATTAATGGGACCGTTAACAAACATGGCAATTAATGGGACAGTTAACAAACATGGCAATTAATGGGACAGTTAACAAACATGGCAATTAATGGGACAGTTAACAAACATGGCAATTAATGGGACAGTTAACAAACATGGCAATTAATGGGACAGTTTACAAACATGGCAATTAATGGGACAGTTAACAAACATGGCAATTAATGGGACAGTTAACAGACATGGCAATTAATGGGACAGTTAACAAACATGGCAATTAATGGGACAGTTAACAAACATGGCAATTAAAGGAATAGGTAACTAAGAAGTGTGAGAAAAATGTGAGCCTTTTCTACACAAGTGTTGGGAGGACTGATTATAACAGGACTGTGTGTGTTTGTGTGTGTTTGTGCGTGTGTGTATGTCTGCATGTGTGTCTGTGCGTGTCTGCGTGCATGTCTGAGTGTGTGTGTGAACTTATTTATGCAAATAATGTACCCTTTATTTAAATGAATGTATGACCCTCCTGTACCAGGCAATAAATCACCTGCTCTGAAGGATTAGTTTTTTTCTATGTTACCATTAGCCTTTTGTTGTGTCTGGCATTCTCTCAACCAGCTTTGGTGTGTGTGTGGCTGTTGTCTGTGTGTATATGCCTGCACCTGCGTGTGTGTGTGTGTGTGCATGAGCTTGCATGTGTGTGTGTGTGTAGATTAATGGTCCGGGGTTGTAAATATATTTAGATGATGCAATACGTCTGAGAAGGATTTGGCATCTACATGTTTTTGTGTTTGTGAGAAGAAAAGGAAAATAAGCATCACTACTTGGTTTCTCTTGATTTAGACCTTGATGACTTCATGTATTTATGAGTATTCATATTTTAATATCAATGTTTTATTCATTTGAGAAGTCAAATGCCCATATTCAACCCCCCATTGGCTCTCCTCATGCTATCTCCTCTCCTCTCCTCTCCTCTCCTCTCCTCTCCTCTCCTCTCCTCTCCTCTCCTCTCCTCTCCTCTCCTCTCCTCTCCTCTCCTCTCCTCTCCTCTCCTCTCCTCTCCTCTCCTCTCCTCTCCTCTCCTCTCCTCTCCCTAACCCGTGAAGAGGCAAATTAACACACAGCTCTGGGAGACTTGCAGTTGGTAGATGGAAAATGTTAATATTCATTATGTATGATTTCCATGATGGTGTTAATTCCTTCTTTCCCAACCCAGTTGCGGTGGTTAGAATGGTTTAGTATGTGATATTTACTTAATGGAATAGTCTGACTAATGGATGTTGGGCTGAGGATGACGGAGGAGGCTGGTTCTCTGTGTAGTGCTGTTTATGAACTGTTTTATTGGAAACACAATCACTTCTCACATTCAACACAGTATAGTGGTGTTTATGGAATGCAGACATGTACAGGAAGAAAGATGATTGCTTTGAGATGTTTGCACATTCATTCAGTGATACAGCCTTGTATAGACTAGATGTCAGCTATGAAATTTGCCTGTTTGTGTATGTATGTATGTATGTGTGTGTGTGTGTGTGTGTGTGTGTGTGTGTGCGCGGGTGCATGTGTTTGTGTGCACGTGTGTGTGTGTACATGCTTGTGTGCACGTGTGTTTGCTCGCCCTTCCTTACAGCCTGCTGATATAAGGCCAGTGGGTTATTCTGCAGCTCTGACTTATTGATTTATTGGATGACTATAAGAGTCCTGTCCCAGGTTACAGACCTGCCTAAACAAACACCCTATACTTTCAGCCAGGTCACCCGTGATACAGGTCAGTATTCGACATACATTCATGTCTGAGGACTTTGGGAGATAACATGGAAACCGGCCACTAGGTGCAACAGCGAGCATTGTTACCGTCAAGTAGGTTTCAATTTCGCTAGGGTGTTGTGAACGGGGATGGTGGTTGGGGCGAAAGCATCTGCCTCTGATTCTAGAGGTTGCACGTTTGAATCCGGTGATAGAAAGCTTTTTTAAGCCTATTGCAAACCTTAACCCTTACCTTAATCATTCCCAGTTAATTCCTAACCTTAAGAATTTGAAGTTTTAACCTTAAACACTATGACATTTGACGTGTGTGTGTTTGTGTGTGTGTGTGTGTTTATTATACACCATTAACTTTAATATACAGTCTTAATCATTGGACCACAATATATAACTTGCCAAAAAAGCATTGCATGTCCATGGTTACAATGATAAACCATCAGTCTTAGAGAACTGCTGTTAACCAAGCCTCACTGATCCTCATCTAATGTGATTATACAAAATGATGAATGAACCGCCAGCTAGTTGTTTATTCTATTAGCAGTAGAAGGTGTGTATGTGTGTGTGTGTGTGTGTGTGTGTGTGTGTGTGTGTGTGTGTGTGTGTGTGTGTGTGTGTGTGTGTGTGTGTGTGTGTGTGTGTGTGTGTGTTGCGTGCAGTGCGCATGTATGTGTTTGTGTATATACCGGATATTTGGCAATGTTTCGCATGGAATAGCCTTAATTTCTCAGAACAAGAATAGACTGACGAGTTTCAGAAGAAAGTTATATGTTTCTGGCCATTTTGACCCTGTTATCGAACCCACAAATGCTGATGCTCCAGATACTCAACTAGTCTAAAGAAGGCCAGTTTTATTGCTTCTTTACTCAGCACAACAGTTTTCATCTGTGCTAACATAATTGCCAAAGGGTTTTCTGATGATCAATTAGCCTTTTAAAATTATAAACTTGGATTAGCTAACACAACGTGCCATTGGAACACAGGAGTGATGTTTGCTGATAATGGGCCTCTGTACGCCTATGTAGATATTCCATAAAAAATCAGCCGTTTCCAGCTACAATAGTCATTTCCAACATTAACAATGTCTACACTGTATTTCTGATCAGTTTGATGTCATTTTAATAGACAAGAAATTAGCTTTTCTTTCAAAAACAAGGACATTTCTAAGTGACCCCAAACTTTTGAACAGTAGTGTATATATATATATATACAGTATTTTGTGGGTTTTCCTACTTACAAAGCATGTAGAGGTCTGTAATTTTTTATCATAGGTACACTTCAACTGTAAGAGACAGAATCTAAAACAAAAATCCAGAAAATCACATTGTATGATTTTTTAATAATTAATTTGCATTTTATTGCATGACATAAGTATTTGATCACCTACCAACCAGTAAGAATTCCGGCTCTCACAGACCTGTTAGTTTTTCTTTAAGAAGCCCTCCTTTTCTCCACTCATTACCTGTATTAACTGCACCTGTTTGAACTCGTTACCTGTATAAAAGACACCTGTCCACACACTCAATCAAACAGACTCCAACCTCTCCACAATGGCCAAGACCAGAGAGCTGTGTAAGGACATCAGGGATAAAATTGTAGACCTGCACAAGGCTGGGATGGGCTACAGGACAATAGGCAAGCAGCTTGGTGAGAAGGCAACAACTGTTGGCGCAATTATTAGAAAATGGAAGAAGTTCAAGATGACGGTCAATCTCCCTCGGTCTGGGGCACCATGCAAGATCTCACCTCGTGGGGCATCAATGATCATGAGGAAGGTGAGGGATCAGCCCAGAACTAAACGGCAGGACCTGGTCAATGACCTGAAGAGAGCTGGGACCACAGTCTCAAAGAAAACCATTAGTAACACACCACGCTGTCATGGATTAAAATCCTGCAGCGCACGGAATCCCCCTGCTCAAGCCAGCGCATGTCCAGGCCCGTCTGAAGTTTGCCAATGACCATCTGGATGATCCAGAGGAGGAATGGGAGAAGGTCATGTGGTCTGATGAGACAAAAATAGAGCTTTTTGGTCTAAACTCCACTCGCTGTGTTTGGAGGAAGAAGAAAGATGAGTACAACCCCAAGAACACCATCCCAACCGTGAAGCATGGAGGTGGAAACATAATTCTTTGGGGATGCTTTTCTGCAAAGGGGACAGGACGACTGCACCGTATTGAGGGGAGGATGGATCGGGCCATGTATCGCGAAATTTTGGCCAACAACCTCCTTCCCTCAGTAAGAGCATTGAAGATGGGTCGTGGCTGGGTCTTCCAGCATGACAACGACCTGAAACACAAAGCCAGGGCAACTAAGGAGTAGCTCCGTAAGAAGCATCTCAAGGTCCTGGAGTGGCCTAGACAGTCTCCAGACCTGAACCCAATAGAACATTTTTGGAGGGAGCTGAAAGTCTGTATTGCCCAGCGACAGCCCCGAAACCTGAAGGATCTGGAGAATGACTGAGTGGGCCAAAATCCCTGCTGCAGTGTGTGCAAACCTGGTCAAGAACTACAGGAAACGTATGATCTCTGTAATTGCAAACAAAGGTTTCTGTACCAAATATTAAGTTCTGCTTTTCTTATGTATCAAATACTTATGTCATGCAATAAAATGCAAATTAATTACTTAAAAATCCTACAATGTGATTTTCTGGATTTTTGTTTTAGATTCCGTCACTCACAGTTGAAGAGTACCTATGATAAAAATTACAGACTTCTACATGCTTTGTAAGTGGGAAAACCTGCAAAATCGGCAGTGTATCAAATACTTGTTCTCCCCACTGTACATATACAGTAGAATGTTGAGATGCTACTGAAAGGCTAAATAAATGCTGTTGAAATGCTGCTGAAAGGCTACAGATAGTTTGTTGAACATTTGAAGATGGACTACTGACACCTTCTTGTTGATAGTCCACAGACATGCAGTTACTTATAGTCTTTAGATTATCTACAGATGGACTATCCAGATAAAGTATTACCTCACCTTTCTCTGGAAACAAGGTTCATTAACTATTTTAACCTTAGTGCTTAATTCCACCAAGCATTTCATTTGTTCGGCTTCTTTTTGAAGGCCTCAGGACTTGAGGGTTAAACTTATGCATTCTGAGAAATGTAGTTTTTTCCCCATATTGAACAAAATGTAAGTGATTAATGAAATATAATAACTTAGAATATTCGAATAAAGGTTTTGTTTTCCTTGATCATTCATTTTAGTTTGTCCTGAAAATCAATTGTTTCAACACTATTTTATAAGTATGTATATTAAGAAATAAAGAAGAAAATAGATTACACCTCAATTACAGGTTAGTAATTTAGCAAACATTCTTATCCAGAGCCACTTACAGGAACAAGTTAAGTGCCTTATAGAATAAAATAGCCATTTGGATTTCACTGAATTAAATTGTATTTATTTGAATTCTAATTCAATTGCAATTCTATATCCTTTTTTACTACATCAATTGAAATTCAGTTGAGATTCAAGATGTGTGTATGTGTGTGTGTACTACAGGTGCTGGGTGCTCTTCCTGACCTAGTGTTCATCACTAAGACCAGCCATACGGTTACCATGGAAACACTGACTGCTGATCCTACTGTATTAGGCAAAGTGCTGCTGCTGTGTGTTCGTACGCGTGTGTGTGCGTGTGTGTGCCTGCCTGTGTGTCAGCTAAGTGCTTCTCACCTCATATCATTCAATGTTACTGTAGTCACATATCTTTACTCTGTCCTCACATTTTTCTTTGGCTATCCTGACACGTGGTAAACCACCACTGCACTGTAGGTTTGATTGATTTCAAACCTTAGACTCTCTTCTTCTCCACCTTTGTTATATTCTTTCAGCTCATCCCTCTAAAGCCTTCTGTTTGTGACCTCCCACAAGCTTCTCCTGTGTTCTACAGTAGTTGTTGTCCACCTGTATTCTATAGCAGGTGTAGTCTACATGTGTTATATAGCAGTTGTAGTCTACATGCATTCTATAGCAGTTGTAGTCTACATGTGTTCTATAGCAGGTGTAGTCTACATGTGTTCTATAGAAGTTGTAGTCTACATGTGTTCTATAGCAGGTGTAGTCTACATGTGTTATATAGCAGGTGTAGTCTACATGTGTTATATAGCAGTTGTAGTCTACATGCATTCTATAGCAGTTGTAGTCTACATGTGTTCTATAGCAGGTGTAGTCTACATGTGTTCTATAGCAGGTGTAGTCTACATGTCTTATATAGCAGTTGTAGTCTACATGCATTCTATAGCAGGTGTAGTCTACATGTGTTATACGGCAGTTGTAGTCTACATGTGTTCTATAGCAGGTGTAGTCTACATGTGTTATATAGTAGTTGTAGTCTACATGTGTTCTATAGCAGTTGTAGTCTACATGTGTTCTATAGCAGGTGTAGTCAACATGTGTTATATAGCAGGTGTAGTCTACATGTGTTCTACACATGTGGTCTCCATCTCCAGTGGTTGAATGGGTTCTCCATGTGAGAGTGGTTGAATGGGTTCTCCATGTGAGAGTGGTTGAATGGGTTCTCCATGTGAGAGTGGTTGAATGGGTTGTCCATGTGAGAGTGGATGGTAATGACCTCACACTGCAACACAATACTTTACAGGCATACAGGCAGACAGACAGACAGACAGACAGACAGACAGACAGACAGACAGACAGAAAGACAGACAGACAGACAGACAGACAGACAGACAGACAGACAGACAGGCAGACAGACAGGCAGACAGACAGGCAGGCAGGCAGGCAGGCAGGCAGGCAGGCAGGCAGGCAGGCAGACAGACAGACAGACAGACAGACAGACAGACAGACAGACAGACAGACAGACAGACAGACAGACAGAGAGTCAGGCAGACAGACAGACAGACAGACAGACAGAGAGTCAGGCAGACAGACAGGCAGACAGACAGAGAGTCGTTAACATAGCCATACTGATGTTATAAAAAGCTCTGAGACCACCTGGTGAACACCTATTAATCTTCAGGTAGCTGGAGGAGACATTCGTTAACCAGACGTTCGTTAACGGGCCTTCACAAATTAAACATGAGCATGAATTCTTCACAGCTGCGATATAAAAGAACAGGATAATTTTAGAAAGGATCATTCAACCTGCAAATGTAGCTACCTTCAAATAAAACCTCTCTGTCTTTGCCTGTTAAAACTATAATCTCTTTAGGAAGTTAAAAGGGAGGATTTCAGAGGGGTGTTCACTGATGTGATGGCTAAGAAATGTTGCAGGTTTTTTATTTTGTTTCATGTTATGGAAAGGAACCTGAGAACTTAATTTGTTTTCCTAACCAAAAAAAAGTGACACAAAAGGACTAATTATGATGTAATTCAGTCACAAATAGATTTTGGAGCCTAGAGATGTTTTCATGGCTAATCTTTGTTTTCGCAGCTATGGCCTTAAAGAATGCCAGTGCATACAATATGTGTGTACTGTAAGCTGTTGCAGCATTCTCCCTGTGTTATGCTGTTTAAGGGTGTGGTCTAGTACAGTAGGATTGTGTGTGGTGCTGAGTGATTTCCCTGGATGTTAACCCTTGACCCTAGAGGTTAAAGGTCAGGACTGCCTGGAGAGAGGGGATCACTGATTTACTGATTCATTAGCACACTATTAAACTACTGTTAGTGAGAGAGAAACAGAGAAAGAGAGGGAGAGAGAGATAGACAGAAAGAGAAAGGGAGAGATGGCGAGATAAAGGGAGAGAGGGTGAGAGAGACTGGAGGAAGTGTAAGAGAACAAGAAAGGGAGACAGGCAACGGTATAGAGATGAATGGAGACTAATAGAGATGAATGGAGATGAATAAGGATGAATGGAGATGAATGGAGATGAATAAGGATGAATGGAGATGAATGGAGATGAATAAGGATCAATGGAGATGAATAAGGATGAATGGAGATTAATAGAGATGAATAGAGATGAATGGAGATGAATAGAGATGAATGGAATGAAAACATATCAAAGAAACAGCTATGTGCTGGTGTGCTCGAATGGGTAAAAACTAGGCTGAAAACATGTAGTGTGGCAGAGAAAGAATGAAAGCAGCGTGTGGACTGTGTGTATGATGTTTATTTTATCTGGTGTGGCAGGTGTGCTGGTCGTTGTCTAACCTTGCTGTGCTTCGATGCGGTCTGCTAGGCACGGCCTGGCTGGGGAGGAAGGAGATAAGGGGAGTAATGATGCTGGTTGGGAATAACACTGAATAACTCAGACCGCCGAGGGAGACGCTGGACAGACACTAGACAACAGACTCTATCCATCCATCCCCTCTCTCTCTCTCTCTCTCTCTCTCTCTCTCTCTCTATTGCTCTCTCTATCTCTTACTCTCTCTCTCTCTACCGCTCTCTCTCTCCATCTCTCTCTTCTGTCTCTCTCTTTCTCTATTTGTCATCCCCTCCCTGCTGGTATAGTTTTTTTTTTACAGACACTTTGTTTGGGGGAAATTTGTTTAGCTGATTCCCAACTGTGCTAAGAACCCAGGAACCTCTTTGTGTGTTATCAAATAACTGACACCTATAGAAGTCAGAGAAATAGATAACCGTTATAGGTTGGAAGCCTTTACAGCAGAGATGCCCTGAGAGAAAAGGTAGGTGACTGACTGCAATATTGTGGAAACTTTTACAGATGGTCTCATACCTTTCTGCCCTGTCCTAAAACAAATTGCTTCAGGTATATCTAAAAGGGTCTGGTAAAGAAAAGTGGTGCAAATGCCTGAAGCTGGTATTTACCCTGTGTGTCAGACAGCCTTGTGTATAAATTAGTGTTGATATTGGCAACAGCGGTGATGGTGGTATTGGGTTGCTGATTCTGAGTAAAAACAGTGCTTGATAAAGCTACACACATCAGCAGATAATTAAATAGTCCATAGAAAAGCATCACATCTCTGCTCTATGCCTCCTGGAATGACTCACCATATAGCTCACGTTACTCACAGCTGATTTTTCCAGATACTTCTGATGATATTTATAAATAATTTTTGTGTGATGTGTTTATTTTTTATTTATTTTTAAACAAGGCTTTAGAGAATTAACACACACACACAAACACACACACACCCACACACACACCCACGCACACACACACGCACGCACACACACACGCACGCACGCACACACACACACACACACACACACACACACACACACACACACACACACACACACACACACACACACACACACACACACACACACACACACACACACACACACACACACACACACACACTCACTCACACACCACTTCGCAAACTGACGATATACAAACAGCACATGCTAACCCATCCATGACTCCCCTCTGTTTTTTTCAATTGCTTTGGTGCAATTTTCATAAGTACAGTGCCGTGAAAACGTATTTACCCCCTTTCTGATTTTCTCTAATTTAGCAGATTTTTGATTCTGAATGTTATCTTCAACCAAAACCTAATATTAGATAAATGGAACCTGAGTTTACAAATAAGACAAAAAATATATGCTTATTTTATTTTATTTTATTTAAAAACACCCAACTCCTCTGTGTGAAAAATGTATTGCTCCCTCACACTCAATAACTGGTTGTGCCACCTTTAGCTGCAAAGACTACAACCAAATGCTTCCTGTAGTTGTTGATCAGTCTCTCACATTGCTGTGGAGGAATTTTGACCCACTCTTGCATGCAGAACTGCTTTAACTCAGCAACATTTGTGGGTTTACAAGCATGAACTGCTCGTTTCAAGTCCTGCCACAGCATCTCAATTGGGATTAGGGCTAGACCTTGACTAGGCCATTCCAAAACTTCAAATGTGTTTCTTTTTAGCCATTTTCATTATGACTTTTTTTTGGATCATTGTCTTGTTACATGATCCAGCTGCGCTTCAGCTTCAGCTCACAAACGGATGCCCTGACATTCTACTGTAGAATTCTCTGATATAGAGCAAAATTCATGGTTCCTTCTATTAAGGCAAGTCGTCCGGGTCCTGAGGCAGCAAAGCATCCCCAAACCATTACACTTCCACCACCATGCTTGACTATTGATATGAGTTCTTACTGCGGAATGCAGTGTTTGGTTTTTGCCAGGCATAACGGGATACATGTCATCCAAAAAGTTGACTCAAGTTTGCCAAAAAGCACCTGGAAGCACCTGGATAATCATCAAGACTCTTGGAAGAATGTTCTATAGACATATGATTCAAAAGTATAACTTTTTGGGAGACAGACTGACTGACTGACTCAATGCTATTAATTATGGCTGTTTTGGCATCTCTCTCTCCATCTCTCTCTCTCCATCTCTCTCTCTCCATCTCTCTCTCTCATCTCTCTTTCCCACCATCTCTCTCTCTCTCCATCCCTCTCTCCAACTCTCTCTCTCACCTTCCCTCTCTCGCTCCCTCTCTTGCTCTCGTCCGTCTCTCTCTCCATCCCTCTCTCTCCCTCCAGTCTTCCCATCCTCTCTTCCTCTTATGTGTAATTCACAGGACTTCGCTCTCATTCCGGAGATCTTATACTATTGCAAGGTCTTCTCTACACACACACACACACACGCACACACACACACACACACACACACACACACACACACACACACACACACACACACACACACACACACACACACACACACACACACACACACACACACACACACACACACACAGAAACTTCCATCTGACCAGTTACTGTTGAAGTTTGTGCGTACGTAGAGGCATGCGTGTGTGTCAGTGTCAGAGGGGTGATAGAGAAATGTGTATGTTTAATGTTAATGACTAAGATATTTCACCCTGAAACTGTGTAATGTGTAAGATGTATCAGAATTACAAGATTATGATTCTAAGAATGTGGAAATATAGACAATGTTTAGACTAGGTTAGAATGTTACCATTTGGTAAATGAGTCAGGGTGTGGTTAAGACAGATAATGAAGGAGAAGTGATCATTTGTGAAGACTTAGGCTGGCAGGAGATTAGCCATAAACGTTTACAACCCCATCTATCAGAGTGGGGTCTGGTCCCTCTGAGGTGGGTAAACATTAGCAACTGAGGGATGTCTTTGAGGGGAGTGACCTGAGATAACAGGACAGTGTCTTTGAAGGTAGACCCTGAGGACTTACAGGCCACTAAACAGGGTCGGGGCTTGGCTGTGACTGGGTGGTATAAAAGCTGTGTATTGTTTCTTTCTGTAGAATTCTCATGAATAAAGACTGACCGTTGCAAAGCTGGAACTCTCTCTGTATTATTAAACAAACTGAAGATTATTACAACCTTCAGGAAACAGATGGAGTTATAAGAGTTCATTTAGAACATTGAGATAGAAATTCCGATGACAAGGCGAGACTGATAAGGTCTTCAAGGACTCAGACATTCAGTGAAAGAACCATTCCTCCTAACTGAAAATCAACATGGATGATATATGAGAAGTGAGTTGCTCCCAGCATCAGCAGTAACATGTATTAATCAATGCCTTGGTGAGCTACAGGGAGGAAGGAGTGAAGCTGATCTATTTACTAGGTTTCACGCACACACACACACACACACACACACACACACACACGCACACGCACACGCGCACACGCACACACGCACACACACACACACACGCACAAGCACTCACTCACTCCCTCACACACTTGCACACACACACACACACACACACACACACACACACACACACACACACACACACACACACACACACTCACACACACACTCACACACACACACACGCACAAACACTCACTCACTCACTCACTCCCTCACACACACACTCACACACACTCGCACACACACACACACACACACACACACACACTCCATGCATCAATGTATGGATTCGCCCTGCTGTTAAAATGTTCAGCAGTTCAATTTCAATTAAATAGCTGGTTCTATTTTCTGCATCTCAGCTCACACGCACACACACACACACACACACACACACACACACACACACACACACACACACACACACACACACACACACACACACACACACACACACACACACACACACACACACACACACACACACACGCGCGCACACACACACACACACTCACACTGACATGTGTCTATTACAGTGAGTCAATGTGTGTGTGTGTGTGTGTGTGTTTTCATATGTGTGTGATACCCGTCCAGGCCATGACCGGACCTCATCATCCCGGTCTCGTCTTGGGGATGAGTTCCTAATTGATGTGACAAAGTGCCAATCTGTCACCTCGTTCTCTCTCTCCGTCCGTCCGTCTGTCCCATGTCCCTTTCATGACCTTGTATGGCTGAACAGGACAGAAACACCCTCTTGACACTGTTGTTAGGGCGGCAGCCTAGTGGTTAGAGCGTTGGGCCCGTAACCGAAAGGTTGCTGGTTCAAGTACCCGAGCGATGTGTCTTTGAGCAAGGCATTTAACCCTAATTTGCTCCAGGGGCTGACCCTGTAGGTAGGCTGTCGTTGTAAATAAGAATTTGTTCTGACTTGCCTAGTTAAATAAAATACAAATAAAATGAAGTCTCTGAGTGTGACATCAAAAGGATGATGGGTGGTTTTGTCTGCAGAAACTACTTTCCTCCTCACCTTTCATCCTGTAAGACTATAGGTCTGTTCAAGCTTTTAAAGAGAGGATTATTGTTATGATTATACCGGATGGCTGTGGGTTTGTCTGAAAAAGCTTTTAACAACTGTCATATTTGTAGACATACGTTCCTAAAATAACGTGAGCGTATGAAGTCAAAGTCTTAGACATTAAGTTACAGACACACCTATTACAAGCAGACACGCACACACACACACACACACAAAATGCTAACTATCTCTACAATCCCAATGTATTCAGCCACAGAGATGTTTGACAGTATCTTATTTAGTCACAGAAGCAAGTGTCCATGCTGTCACACATGTACACGAGTGTGCGACTGCGGGTATGTGTATCAGGCCTGTCATATAAACCTCCTTACCTCTGGAAAATATAGATATGGAGCCATTTACTTTGATGTTTGGAGAAACGTGGATCAACGTCTAATTTTGCAGTGAGACCGTGAGAGGTTGTTGCGGGTTGGAAATTAAAACCATTCCTTAGATAGGTTCTAAACTCAATTATATGCTGTCACTTTCAAATCAAAATCAACTTCCTAGACTGTTGTTATCTTTCTGTGGCTGAAATATCTTCTCTCACAGGGTGTGTGATGACATTTTTTTATATATCTAGGGAGTGTGTGTGTGTGTTTTGGTTTGTGGGAAATGAAAGAGAGTGAGTCGGCCTAACGCTGTGTGTGTGTGTGTGTGTGTATTTGTGTGTGCATGCATTTTTCTCTGTCTGACCATGTGTGTGTGTGTGTGTCCTTGTGTGTGTATGTGTACATGCGTGTGTGTGTTTGTCTTCACAACCACAAACAAACACAAATAGATACAGACACACACACACACACACACACACACACACACACACACACACACACACGCACTACACTCAAAGCACTTAAATAAATTAAATACATCTTTATTTCATTTCATTTCAGACATGGATGCAACACAATGCGCTTCACAGGAAAAAACATTAAAAAATATATATATATACAGTATATACACTACCGTCGAAAAGATTGGGGTCACTTAGAAATGTCCTTGTTTTTGAAAGAAAAGCCAATTTTTTGTCCATTAAAATAACATCAAATTGATCAGAAATACAGTGTAGATATTGTTAATGTTGTAAATGACTATTGTAGCTGTAAATGGCAGATGTTTTACGTAATATCTACATAGGCCTACAGAGGCCCATTATCAGCAACCATCACTCCTGTGTTCCAATGGCACGTTGTGTTAGCTAATCCAAGTTTATCATTTTAAAATGCTAATTGATCATTAGAAAACCCTTTTGCAGTTATGTTAGTACAGCTGAAAACTGGCCGATTAAAGATGCAATAAAACTGGCATTCTTTAGACTAGTTGAGTATCTGGAGCATCAGCATTTGTGGGTTCGATTACAGGCTCAAAATGAGTGGGAGGCCCCGGTGCACAACTGAGTAAGAAGACAAGTACATTAGAGTGTCTAGTTTGAGAAACAGACGCCTCACAAGTCCTCAACTGACAGCTTCATTAAATAGTACCCACAAAACACCAGTCTCAACGTCAACAGTGAAGAGGCGACTCCGGGATGCTGGCCATATCTCAGACTGGCCAATAAAAGGAAAAGATTAAGAGCAAAATAACACAGACACTGGACAGAGGAAGAAATGGCTTTTTCTTTGCATAACAACTGAAAGACTTAAAGGCACCCTAAGGAAAAGCAAAGTTAAAAAGCTATTATAGAGGCTGGGGCATAGTAACTAAAGGCTGCCTCTCCATGACTCTTGGTCCTAGGCTTTGGGATAGTTAAAAGGCCAGTGCCAGAGGACCTGAGAGACGTACTGGGTACATAACTTTCAATTAATTCTGCAACTCACAGGCAACCAGTGCAGATAATTTAAAAGCTGTGTTAGTTGTGATCTCCATCTGGTCTTGGTCAGTACCCGTGTTGCAGAATTCTGCATGTTTTGTAGTTGACCAATGGATTTCTTGGGTAGACCAAACAGGAGAGCATTGCAGCAGTTGAGCCTGCTTGTAATAAAAGCATGGATGAGTCTCTCTGAGAGAAACGTCAGAACCTTGGCAATGTTCCTCAGCTGGTAAAAAGCTATTTTGGTCACATTCCCAATGTCTGATTCGAAATTGATTTCAGAATGTGGTGTTTTGTCTTTATTGCCAGTGAATTAAAATGTACTGCCAGATTCTTTCTCTGTGCTTTGGCTCCAATAATAGGTACCTCGGTCTTGTCTTAATTTAGCTGGAGGAAGTATTGAGCCATCCAAGTATTTATATCACCAATACAGTCTAATCACTCTCTGTATCGTCTGCGTAGCAGTGAAAATCGATGCTGTGTTTTTTGATAATGGGAAACATAAATATACTGAACAGTAACAGACCCAACATCAAACCTTGTGGAACGCCATATGTGATACAGCATTGTCCGGGTTAGGGGATGATTTGGTCGGACAGAATTTCCTTGTCCCATCGCGCTCTAGAGACTCCTTGTGGTGGGCCGGGCGCCTGCAAGCTGACTCCGGGTTAAGCGAGCAGTGTGTCAAGAAGCAGTGCGGCTTGTCAGGGTCGTGTTTCAGAGGACTCATAGCTCTCGACCTCCGCCTCTCCCGAGTCCGTAGGGGAGTTGCAGCGATGGGACAAGACTGTAACTACTAACTGGACATCATGAAATTGGGGAGAAAAAGGGGTAAAAGTACAAAATATATCATTTAGAACTGGACCGGAGAGGCCAAAGGCTGTTTGTGATGTAATGTGATTTCTCCAGCAGTGTTTGTCCTCTCCTCCCTGTGTGCTTTATCTGATATGCTGAAATCACCTGCTCCCAATGCACACACACACACACACACACACACACACACACACACACACACACACACACACACACACACACACACAGACACACACACACACTTCTGCTCCATGAGTCACACACATTCCTTAAGGGGGATACAGGATCTGTCAGAGCACCATGCAAACAGCACTTTACAGCTTAAGGTAATGGCTGTTTCTTCAACAAGATTATTATTATTTTTAAATAAAGTTTTACATTGACTTCAGAATCTGACGTTTGTCCACTGGGAAGATGAAAATAGTTGTCTGATCCCATTAATTCAGAGTGGTTAAGAGTAAATGTTTGGGAAAAACAAAAAAACAAAAAAATAAGTGCCTAGCATTGGGATTGAACCCGCAAGCCTCAGAGCTTGAGGCTTAAGCCCATTCATCACTAAAAACACACTCTGAGTTATAATGTGTGTCACTTAGGAAGAGTGGAGGTCTGCCTGTTAAACCACTTTTTCCACAGGGAAAACTAGACTAAAGCTCTTAATGTTTCCCTGCTGCTGTGGAAACACACACACACACACACACACACACACACACACACACACACACACACACACACACACACACACACACACACACACACACACACACACACACACACACACACAGTAACACACAGTAACACACAAAGTAATACACACACTTACACTTACACTTACACACACACACACACACACAGTAACACACAGTAACACACACACAGTAAAACACACACATACACAGTAACACACATACGCAAACACACACATACGCATAGACACATACGCAAACACACACGCATATACACAGTAACACATATACACACACAGTAACAGACACACATACACAGTAACACATACACACATCGCAAACACACGAGTGCACAAATATATACACACACACATGCACCCCCCCCACACACCCCCAACACACATACACACAAGGGATGACAAAGCGTCCACTATTCCCCCACGTGAAGGGGTTCTGTTATAAATCAACTCAACTGCACCTCCACTGCACAAAGGGTGTCTTCAAAGTAGACACCCTTTGCCTTGATGACAGCTTTGCACACTTTTGGCATTCTCTCACTTTTTTGGTTACTACATGATTCCATATGTGTTATTTCATAGTTTTGATGTCTTCATTATTATTCTACAATGTATAAAATAGTAAAATAAAGAAAAACCCTTGAATGAGTAAGTGTTCTAAAACTTTTGACCGGTAGTGTATATATAAACTTTATCAACACATTATCATCTGCATATACAATATATCACCTAGAGGGATTCGGAGAAAGAGAGAGAGCAAGAGCGAGAGAGAGAGAGAGAGAGAGAGAGAGAGAGAGAGAGAGAGAGGAGAGAGAGAGAGAGAGAGAGAGAGAGAGAGAGAGAGAGAGAGAGAGAGAGAGAGAGAGAGAGAGAGAGACCAAGAACGAGACAGAAAGCTGGAAAGAATTGAGGACAGAGGTTGATTAAAGAAAAGGTCCCTTGGCTTGAATAGACATATATTTAGAAGTGAGGTGATCTTTGCTAAACACTGAGACAAAGCTGTTGGGGTCTTTCCACCTATTGGGGTCAAGGTTAAGGGTCAAGTTCAAGAGCTATATACAACAGAAGAGGTCAAGCCAAGCTGTGAAGATAAACTCTCAGGATGACTGGCTTGAAAAGATGGATGGAGAGATTATTGAACCAGAGTATTAGCGAAAGCTGTAGTAATTTCACCTGCTCACGCCAATGTCAACAGTAGCACACAACCGAATCAATGCCAATCTGAAGAGATCAGCTTCACTAAAATAAACGACTGACTAAGAAAGATATCTCTCTAGCCTGTTGACTTCCCTACTAACTGGATCTGAAGGGGGATCAGACCAAAGCCAAAGCCTTGTGTTCCTAACACCCAATGTGGTACAACACAACACAACCCAACACAATACAGATCCCTCTTTCTCTCTCTCCATGATACAGATCTCTCTGTGTCTCTCTGTGTGATAAGATAAAGACTTGTCTTTAGTTGAAGTGCTGTATCTCCCACTGATTCTGACACTGTTCCCCCTCCTCAAACAGCAGCAGCTAACAACAACAGAGAACAGAGCTTTGATTTGCTGTGGGAGAAGTATGATCTGTACCACTGAGCAGGGCTGTGTGTGTGTGTGTGTTGTTTATCATTGGGATGAGGGAGAGCAGAGGGTGAGTTTCCACGGACATAGATGTGCCAGTGTGGGTTTAATCCTGCAGTTTGCATCCAGGAGGAAGAGAGGAGGAGAGGAGAGGAGAGGAGGAGGAGGAAGAGAGGAGAGGAGGAGGAGGAAGAGAGGAGGAGAGGAGAGGAGAGGAGCAGAGAGGAGAGGAGAGGAGAGGAGAGGAGAGGAGAGGAGAGGAGAGGAGAGGAGAGGAGAGGAGAGGAGAGGAGAGGAGAGGAGAGGAGAGGAGAAAAGGAGGGGGAAGACAGGAAGAGAGGAGAGGAGAGGAGAGGAGAGGAGAGGAGAGGAGAGGAGAGGAGAGGAGAGGAGAGGAGAGGAGAGGAGAGGAGAGGAGAGGAGAGGAGAGGAGAGGAGAGGAGAGGAGAGGAGAGGAGAGGAGAGGAGAGGAGAGGGGGAAGACAGGAGGAGAGGAGGAGGAAGAGAGGAGGAGGAGGAGGAGGAGGAGGAGGAGGAGGAGGAGGAGGAGGAGGAGGAGGAGGAAGTGAAGAGGAAGAAAGGATGAGAGGAGGAAGAGGAGAGGAGGAGGAAGATAGTGGGAAGAGAGGAGGAGAGGAGGAGGAAGAGAGGAAGAGAGGAGGAGGAGAGGAGGAGAGGAGGAGAGGAGGAGGAAGAGAGGAAGAGAGGAGGAGAGGAGGAGGAGAGGAGGAGAGGAGGAGAGGAGGAGGGAGGGATAAGTGTATCAGCAAAGAAAGGCCTCAAATTAAAATTAAACAATGAAGTGAGAAGAACAGAAGGTATATGAATGAAGAACAGAAGGTATATGAATGAAGAACAGAAGGTATATGAATGAAGAACAGAAGGTATATGAATGAAGAACAGAAGGTATATGAATGAAGAACAGAAGGTATATGAATGAAGAACAGAAGGTATATGAATGAAGAACAGAAGGTATATGAATGAAGAACAAAAGGTATATGAATGAAGAACAGAAGGTATATGAATGAAGAACAAAAGGTATATGAATGAAGAACAGAAGGTATATGAATGAAGAACAGAAGGTATATGAATGAAGAACAGAAGGTATATGAATGAAGAACAGAAGGTATATGAATGAAGAACAGAAGGTATATGAATGAAGAACAGAAGGTATATGAATGAAGAACAAAAGGTATATGAATGAAGAACAGAAGGTATATGAATGAAGAACAGAAGGTATATGAATGAAGAACAGAAGGTATATGAATGAAGAACAGAAGGTATATGAATGAAGAACAGAAGGTATATGAATGAAGAACAGAAGGTATATGAATGAAGAACAGAAGGTATATGAATGAAGAACAGAAGGTATATGAATGAAGAACAGAAGGTATATGAATGAAGAACAAAAGGTATATGAATGAAGAACAGAAGGTATATGAATGAAGAACAAAAGGTATATGAATGAAGAACAGAAGGTATATGAATGAAGAACATCCAATAAATTGGTCTGTACCGCACCACTCGGCTAATCTCTATAGCCATCCAGCTAATTACGAGCAACTGGCTAAACAAAAAGACAAGACTTGACCTCTTCTGAGATGTTGGAGTCCGTTTCCCGGTGCTTGAAATAGTAGCTCAGCCAAGATGGCATGAAGTTAAAAGGCTGCACCGTTTCCCCACATGCATCTCCATCGCGAATATCCTCATTGCCCTCCAGGAAAATCAGCCTAGGGTTAAATTCAGGCATCAATTCCAATTGGATTAGTTAAGGATTAAGGTTTGGGACAGAATTTATTAACTTCAGGCTTTAATTCTGATTGGCTAAATTAAGGATTAAGGTTTGTGAGATAGGGTGAAAACACGAAAACATCTCCACAGTGAAGTTTAGCCATTTATTAAGACTGGCCTTGCTAACTCATTGTGTTTGGATGGTGCACTCATCTAAGCAGTGAGCTCCTGTTCCTTGGACCAAGGGTTCAATCCTGGCTCTGGGCACTTGTTTAAAAAAAAAAAAAAAATGCCCCTATTGGACATTTTTTGACTGCGTCTCCCGATGTCCTGGGGACCTGCAAAAAATGTGATCTCTCTGATCTCTCTATATACAGCATATTCAAAGGGATGTTATGTACATATACAGACCCTCGAGAGAGGATATGAGAAATGAGCTAGAGTTACTTAGTTACGAAACAGTGTGTGTGTGTGTGTTTGCGCGTGTGCGTTCCTGCATTCTTGCATGTGCAAGCAAGCAAGTTAGTTTGTGTGTATGTGTGTGTGTGCGTGTGCGTGTGTGTGTGTGTGTGTGTGTGTGTGTGTTGTAGCTCCACCAACAGTCTGTATCAGCGTGGCTCAGTAGTGGATTAGGTCTGTCTGAGTGATTATGAATTATACATGGAGTCTGGGATGTTATTCTCTTTATTAGATGGCTGTGTTTGAATATTGCATACTGTGGTAATAACACTGCTTTAATCAATCTGGAAATGGGAGTTAAGGCAGAATACACCAACACACACACGAAGGCACACGAACGCACACTCTCACACACACACACACACACACACACACATGCAGACACACGTACGCACACACACGGACTGGTGGAGTGAAAAGTGGTTGTCGTCATGGTAATGCACTGGTAATACATATTTTATTGAAATGGGAAGTGAATGATAATGCTAAGTAAAAACAATGTGTTGCTTTTCTCATTGTCGTTTACAATCTCTGTCATTTGACATGACTATTCATGCATAGTGTGTGTTTCTGTCTAATAGAGCTACAGTGCCTTCAGAAAGTCTTCCCAGAAAGGCTTTTTCCACATTTTGTTGTGTTACAGCCTGAATTCTAAATGGATTGAATATATTTTGTCTCTCCCATCTACACACAATACCCCACAATGACAAAGTGAAAACATGTTTTTAGAAATTTTTGCAAATTAAATTAAATTTCTGGAAATTAAATACAGTATTCACACCCCTGAGTCAATACATGTTAGATGCACCTTTGGCAGCGATCACAGATATGAGTCTTTCTGGGTAAGTCCCTAAGAGCTTTACACACCTGGACTGTACAATTTTTGCACATTATTCTTTTTAAAATGTTAAAATGACACAACATCAACATCTACATGTAATAAAATGTTAAATGGAGGCTGTAACCTCCTGTAAAAAATATTAGCACCTCCAGCTTTAGGGTGATGCAGATAATTAAGAGCTGGATATTAGCACCTCCAGCTTTAGGGTGATGCAGGTAATTAAGAGCTGGATATTAGCACCTCCAGCTTTAGGGTGATGCAGATAATTAAGAGCTGGATATTAGCACCTCAAGCTTCAGGGTGATGCGGGTAATTAAGAGCTGGATATTAGCACCTCCAGCTTTAGGGTGATGCAGGTAATGAACAGCTGGATATTAGCACCTCCAGCTTTAGGGTGATGCAGGTAATGAACAGCTGGATATTAGCACCTCCAGCTTTAGGGCGATGGATGCAGGTAATGAACATTGTTCTACAGCAGGTCTATAGGCTGTGCTGCTTCCTGTAGTTATACGTAGCATCCCTAGGGGCAGTGTTGAATCAGGAATACTGACCATGATTGCATGCGGAGGTTTACACACACACACACACACACACAAACATACACAAGGCCTGCTGGATGTAAAGCCTTCAATGTACTCCTCCTCTCCTCTCATCTCCTCTTGTCTTCCTGCGGTGTTGACACAGAGGTTTAGGTGATTAGTAAGACACCGTCTTGACACTTCTTATGTGTGTGTGTGTGTGTGTGTGTGTGTGTGTGTGTGTGTGTGTGTGTGTGTGTGTGTGTGTGTGTGTGTGTGCCTGTGTGTTCGTGTGATGCTCCTCATGCAATTGTCGTCAGTATGCTGAAACAACGCTACACCATCAAAATGAATAAACTCTGATCAAATGCTGGTTAAAATACTATTACGGTCAAATAAGAGAGGGAGAGAGAGACAGAGAGAGAGAGAGAGAGAGAGTGGGAGCGGGAGCTTAGTATGTTGCTAGCAAATTACAACTATATTTCATGGCGTTTACGCAATTAGCGTCCATTGTTTTATCATCAATAACAGTGAATTAGAATGTCAAAGAAACATGCAACACATACACGTATTTCCTGCGTCACATGACTGAATCAGAAGATGGAGGCCTTGCCTTCTGCCTCTGTTGCTGTTCCTGTGGCTGCTCTTATGTTGTGTTGCTGCTGCGCCGTTGTGCAATGGTATGATAGTTGCAGCTGAACCTTTGTCCACCAATTCCCCAGTAGATTTTTAAGTCCGGCCGCAGACCGTGCCCTTAGCGTTATGGGCTTGTAGATTGCAGGCAAAAACATCAATCTCCTGCCGGAGTCACGCCGTATGTCTCCCCCTTCATGCCGCGACCCCATTGCCCTTCCCCCTGTGTCCGCATGGCTGTTCATCTCTGGTTCCCAGACCTCCGCCGCCCCAGTTATTAAAGAGCTCTGGGACGATTTTCCACCCACCCATCCCTCTCCTCTCTCCTTTCATCCCTCCCTCCCTCTCTCCTCTCAATCCCTCACTTTCTCTGTTTGCTCACCTGGAATGGTTGTTTTTATATTTTATTTTCTCTCTGCTACTGACCCCATATAAGGGATTCTTAGATAAGCAGATGTGTTCTTTCTATTCTGTTCGGTTCTATTCTTTTCTGTTCTATTCTATTATTTTCTATTCTATTCTATTCCATTATGTTCCATTCTATTCTATTCTATTCTATTGTATTATATTCTAAAAGGGGACAAGACCCTGTGAAGCCAGAGGGACAAGAAGCACTGTCTCTCAAGAGGACTTTATAATGATTCTCTCTCCCTCTCTCTCTCCTTTTCTGAAATTCTTCCTCTGTTTCTATCTTCCTCTCCACCTCCCCCTCCTCTCTCTCTCTGCTTCTCTCTCGGCTTCTCTCTCTCTCTCTCTCTCTCTCTCTCTCTCTCTCTCTCTCTCTCTCTCTCTCTCTCTCTGTATCTCACTTTCTCTCTCGCTCTTCAACTCTCCCCTCTCTCACCTCTCCCTCTCTGATTTTAATTGGTAAGGTAAATTACAATAATGTGACAACTTATTAGAGACAGCAGCATCTGATGCCCGTTGATTTCAAACCTCTCCCCCCCCCTCTCTCCCTCTCTCTCTCTTTCTCTCCCTCCCTCCCCCTCTCTCTCTCGCTCTGCCACAGCTCTCAGTTTACAGCGCAATTACTGAGAGTGTGCTATTTATTAATTTCACGGTTCACGGATCATCATAGTAGTGGATGAGTAGCGAGATGTTTCACCAGCCAGGTCACACCAGATCCACTTCAGTATTCAACGTTTATACCCAGGACGTTGGGAGATGCCTTCAATACCGTCCACTAGGGGCAACATGACTGCCTATTACCATCTAGTAGGCTTGTGGATGGAAGGCTTACGACTTGCTAGGGAGTTGCGGACACCCCGGCGCGCTCCGACTCCGAGCATTGCGGGTTCAATCCCTTTTCTAGTCACTCGTTTTGATTGATTCTGTTTTAACCCTAACCCAAAGCTTAACCCTTACCTTTTTAAATGTGACCTTTTAGGTTTCTAGCTAAAAACAGCTATGATAATATAAAGATTAAGGTAGTTTGGTGATTGAAAATATATTTTAAAGTAAAGGTCCTCTTGTCTCTTGTTCTTAAAGATGTATAAGACCAGAGACTTATATACTGTAACACTATCTTATCCACATATCTGACACCTCTCTCTACAAGTGGTACGGTCTGCCACCTCTCTCTACAAGTGGTACGGTCTGACACCTCTCTCTACAAGTGGTACGGTCTGACACCTCTCTCTACAAGTGGTAAGGTCCGGGATCCAATTATCTGCTCTTCCTCTGCAGCAAAGACACTAAGGAATAGAGCGTAGGCTCTGTCAACAGAACAGTGTTGCTCTCACATTCTCAGTTTGAAAAAATGCTTTCCTTACCTCCTTCCTGTGTGTGTGTTTGTACGTGTGTGAAATTGTGCATGTTTGCGTGCGTGCATGCGGTGTGTGTGTGTTTTCTATGGTAATCATTTACTGCTGTCAAAACAACAGTTGCCTAAGTTTTGAAAACAATTCAATAACCTAATGAATACAGACAAAATCCTCCACCAAGGTTTTGGCTCAGACACCTTCTGGTAAACACCAATCTCACAAAGTTCTGCTGAAAAATTAATTCTCTCCTCTCCTTTTCTTTCACCTGTCAAATAATGTATGCCTGATGCTTTCCCTCTTTGGAAAATGTTCAACCCCTTGCAAAATAAAATGTTTTATGTCCTTTGAAAAACTGTCAGATTTGATTACTTGCGAATCAATCGAGCTGTGAATAATCTTGTTTTGAATTCACAAATAACTCTGCACTGTTGCTCTCTCTCTCGCTCTCTCTCCTTTTCTCACTCCTTCTCATGAGGCTTTTTTCTCTCTCTCCCTCTCTTTTTCTCTTTCCCTCTCTCTTCCTCTATCTTCCTCTCTCTTCCTTTCTCTCCCTCTTTTTCTCTCTTCCTCTCTTTCACTCTCTCTCCCTCTTTTTCTCTCTTCCTCTCTTTCACTCTCTCTCCCTCTTTTTCTCTCTCCCTCTTTCACTCTCTCTCCCTCTCTTTCAATCTCTTACCCTCTCTTTCACTCTCTCTCCCTCTCTTTTTTTCTCTCTCTCCCTCTCTTTTTCTCTTTCTCTCTCTTCCTCTCCCTCACTCTCTAATTCTCTCTCTTCATTTCTCTTCCTCTCTCTCCCTCTATGTCTTTCTCACTCTCCTTGCGTGCTGCTGTCTCTCTCAACAACACTTAGTTGACACACTAAGCTAACACTCAGGTCTTCACAGAGATGTGTGAAAGAGAAAATCCAGTAAAACCTTTTTACAGTGACGGTTTCTTTTTTTTTTTTTTTTCACCTTTATTTAACCAGGTAGGTCAGTTGAGAACAAGTTCTCATTTGCAACTGCGACCTGGCCAAGACAAAGCAAAGCAGTGCGACAAAAACAACACAGAGTTACACAGTAAACAAACATGGTAAAAACACAATAGAAAATCTAAATACAGAGTGCAAAATGTAGTGCAAAATGCAGTAAGGTTAGGAGGTAGGACAATAAATAGACCATAGTGGTGAGATAAATTACAGATTATCATCATTAACACAGGAATGAAGGATGTGCAAATTATGATGTGCAAATAGAGATACTGGAGTGCAAGGGATACTGGAGTGCAAGGGATGAAATTGTATCAAATATTGTTTTAAGATTTTCTTTGTTTTTGTGTCCCTTATTTAGAAAATAGAATGACACCTTGTGTCTGGGTGAAGTATCCCAAAAATGTATCTATTTATTTTGTTGCTAAACATTATTTTGGGGCCTTACTGCGTGTAGCCTATACAAACGCATTGAATAACAGATTCACTACATGGGGCAGATAGTCCCCCAAAAATGATCTAAAGGAAGTGTGTTCTGAAGTGTCTGTCCTATAACTTAGGACATATGAAAGATCAGGAAACACTTGCTATTTATTTTTGTCATTAAACAGTCTCCATATACACTGTACTTCCATACATTCTTTCAACTGTTACCGGGGGACCTTCAGACGACTCTTGTGAGCCCTGTGGACAAAGAGCAAAACAACCGACATGTACGTGTTCGTGCGAGTCTCACCTTTGCACAGAGGAGTCATATGCTTGTGTAGCCCAAACTGTTTGGACGCTATAGACAGAAGTTGGCAGATCAGTTGTACCGACTTCAGACGAGTCCTAAGACACTTGTGGGGGTCGTAGAGTAAGACGGAGAACACCATAGGGTTCGTGAGAGTCTTTTGTGAGAAGACCGATTTTCGGGATGTCTCATTGTCTGACAAACATCTCTCTAGGTCTGTCACCTTTCACCGCAGATGAACAGCAACATCGGAGGATGCGACATCGGAGGATGCGATGGATTGAGACGCATCCAATAAAAAAATAACATATCTCTAGCTTAAACTGACATTTTTCTGGGGAGTTTTGTATTATGCTAATTCAATTCCCGCGAGGGGCATGGACATCAACCTTAGGGGGTTAATGTCATATCTGGAGTGTGTATCGATAGACATTAGCATAATTCTAACCCGTGTAGGCCTAAATCAAACATCCATATGTATGAATTAGTGGTGTATTACAGTAAAGGTTCAAGGTCTTATGCATAACCCATAAACCAGGACTCAGCCCTAAACAGGATATGAATCAGATGGAGGTATAGGTATCATGTTGTGCAGTGTAAATCACCAGTATGACTACTGGGATGTGTTGACAGTGTGTTGGTGGACACTGCAGGCTCCAATTTAATGGCCTGCAGTATTAGGCTGTATATCTGGGGTGGTAAAATCCTGCCTGAGGGGTGTGTGTGGTTGCTTGTATTTGTCGGTTTGTGTGTGGTTGCTTGTGTTCGTCGGTTTTTGTGTGAGTGTGTGTGTGTGTGAGTGTGTGTGTGCTCCTGTCTGTCCCTCTTTGTGTGTGTCATATATCTCCTGTAGTAAAGTCGTGGCTGCCAGAGGCTCTCCTGATTGAGAAGGGGGTTTCTTTTACGGTCCAGGGGGGTGAACTTTACGAGAGAACCTTTCCTCTCCGTTCTCTGCTGAAATATCATGTTTGTTTATCTCTGGAGAGAATATATTCTGCTGATTCATGGCCTGCTACTCCAGCGACAGCTGAAAGAATTAGATTTTCTCTTTATTTATTTGCTTCCTCTGGTGGAAAACTATTGTCTTGTGTGATACTGCAGGAAAACTATTCCTCCTTCATGGAGGTCCCTGATGAAATAACAGAGATAGAGAGAGAGAGAGAGAGAGAGAGAGAAGGAGGGACAGTGAGAGGCAGAAAGACAGAGAAAAAGATTAATTGTTATGCTGTTTTTTTCAGCCAGTCAGTGTTCGACATCCATGTCTGAGGACATCGGGGGATTGAACTGGCCACTAGGGGGCAACAGTGAGCGCTGTTACCTTCAAGCAGGTTTTGTTTTTGCTAAAATGTTGTGGGAGGGGATGGTGGATGGGTGTAAGCATCTGATTCCAAAGGTTGCAAGTTCAAATACAGCAATAGAAATGTCACTGGTGTAGAGAGGAGTAGGCAAGAGGCAGTCGCAGGTTCAGAACTACTGAATATATTTTAGCACCATAGATCAAAGCGGGACGAAACCCAAAATATATCTTCATTAACAAAAAGTCACACGGCGAACCAAAAGTGCAAAACATAAAGTACTAAGGAAATAGTCGGAGCGATTCCTCTCAGGAAAACAAGTAACATTTACAATGAGCCGAGTGGGGATTGGAATTACAGAGGGAGTATATAGACAGTGATAGAGTGGGGATTGGAACCAGGTGTGTGTAATGATGGCGAGACAAGTCCGGGGTTGATGAGTGAAGGGCGTTTGCCAGCAGTAGGTTCGGCAGCAGCTGGAAGACCGGCGACGCTGTACTCCTGAGCTGGACAGAAGGGGGAGCCAAAGCGAAAGCTGGTGTGACAAGAAAGCTGTTTTTGAGATTATTTTTTAAAACCTAAACCCAAACCTTAATCCTTACCTTAACCATTCAGAGTTAATGCCTATCCTTAATATTTCTGAGTTAATGTCTGAACTTAACCTTAAACACTTCAAAATTTAACGTTTGCAACAACTTCGAAATTTGACATTTGAGAAACATGGATTACTTCTGACGTGAGACTGTGCGAGCTATTTGGATTTTTCATGTTGATTTTGTTGCCATCTTGTTCAAAGTGCTCTATCGAGTATGTCAAAATCTAAATACTTTTTAAAGCATCTCAGTACTCTCATAGCAGCTTATTTTAGTTTAAGAATAAATCACTCTATTCTCTCTGACAGAAAACAAAACAACAACATTAGATCAGACTGCTCTTTCTGCCACAATATAAAAAATAATCTGTTTACTAACACAAACACACACACAGGGAATGTTGTAAAAGGATGCATTCAAAATGCAACACACACACACAGGGAAATATTCTGATTTTACTGTCGCAGTCAAGGAAGCTAGCTTATAAATTGTGACGTATTGTCCAATATATTACAATTACAGTGGTGGAAACAGCCAGAGCGTATCCCTGCCACCGTGGACAATCTGTTCCCACTCATTATGGAAGTTTATGACTTGAGACTGGTCTGACTTGATGTGATTTAAAGTTCATTAAAAATGACATTGAGCAATGATAAATCACTGCGAGAGAGGAGAGAGAGACAGCGAGAGAATGTGTGCGTGCTCGTGTGCATGCCTGCCTGCCAAGTGTGTGCATGCCTGACCACCTGTCTGCTTGCATGTGTGAGTGTGTGCGATTGCGTATGCATAAGTGTGTGACCTTGTGTCCACCACAGTGCAGTTCATTGTAGCCGAAAGTCTTTGAGTCAGATGCTATTCTAACTGTGAAGTGGTTCACAGCCCTGTGAACAACAATAAGTAAAGGCTCCTAAGCCGAATAGAGTGCTGTGCTGAACCATGCAGATGCATTTCAAACACTTCAAATCCTTTAGGAAAGCACCATCACTCAGGACACCGGTTTCCCACTCCATGTTGAATCAGAATTTCTCTCTCTGTTTGTGCCGTTACTGGTTCAATGGCATGACAAAACAAAACAAGTCCGAAGCAGAACTGGGTTCAAATACTATTCCTAATATTTCAGGTACTTTGAGTGTTGGCTTATTCCGGGGCTGCAGTGCCAAATGGGCGGGGGTTGTGTGAATTGTGTCACTTATCTAACTACTCTATTGGTTATATTACACAAGGCAAGCTCAAACAAGCCCAGCTTAATTAGATGAAATTATTTCAAATATTATTTGAACCCAGGTGTTTTCTGCAGACCAGCGTGTTATCCACACCTCCAGGGAAAGGCAAACAGGACACACCTTCACCCTTTTCTCAATCCAACTGTGGTTTTCACGCATTCGATGTGCAATCAGCCTGACGTGGGACCTCTCGGTGTCACATGCACTTGAAAACCCCTTACAACACGGGGGAGAGACCCCTCGCCCCGACACACACTGGCACATACACACTGGCACACAAGCAAACACTAAAACACACACATATTGACACACTTACAGACACACTGACACACACACACACAAAAAAAAAGGTAAGATGTCACTGACAGAAATGGTAGCTCTGCATCTAGCTCCTAAGCAACTGTTGTGGAAATTACCACTAGTGACTCCAAGTCAAACTTAAAATGAATCATTATTTATTATCAGCAAACTGGAGAGGTTCCAACGGGCAGTCCCGTTAAGTTCTCTTATATACTGCTTACACAGACAAGTTATATTTGCAGGATTTACATTATTCATTATTCATCATTATTTTATCATTAACGTTTGGTTCATGCACTTGACCGACCAATACCTCACGAGGCTTCCTCTCTCCCAGCTGAGACCTTGAAACTGAGATACCCCCTTTTGGTTCTCAAAGCAATGTTCTGGATGTACTGCCAAATTGCTTATACTGTTAGTGGTGATTCCTCCCAGGCACACTCAGTCACTTGCATGAACCCAGTCAAATTCCTTATTAGAAAAGCACAAGCATAAAATGTTCCTTCACATTCCCTCCTGTTATCACTCTGTGATAATTATCGTTCCATTTTAAGGTAAGCATTAGATTCTAGCTTCTATCAAGTGGAGGTTCTATACTTCTATTAAAGTAAGCGAAATCAACACATAAAACCAGACACTTCATCCTTTGAAAACCTTCACTCTGGATTGTACAATCTTAAATACACACTAGGGATCTCTAGGCTCAGATTGTTTCCATAGCTCTTACTTATAAAACCATTGCAGTAGAATGTTTTTACTTAAGAACTTCTCTTCATACAGTTACACATACACTACCGTTCAAAAGTTTGGGGTCACTTAGAAATGTCCTTGTTTTTGATAGAGAAGCTCATTTTTTGTCCATTAAAATAACATCAAATTTATCAGAAAAACAGTGTAGACATGTTAATGTTGTAAATGACTATTATAGATTGAAATGGCAGATTTTTTATGGAATATCTACATAGGCCTACAGAGGCCCATTATCAGCAACCATCACTCCTGTGTTCCAATGGCATGTTGTGTTAGCTAATCCAAGTTTATCATTTTAAAAGGCTAATTGATCATTAGAAAACCCTTTTGCAATTATGTTAGCACAGCTGAAAACTGTTGTGCTGATTAAAGAAGCAATAAAACTGGCCTTCTTTAGACTAGTTGAGTATCTGGAGCATCAGCATTTGTAGGTTCGATTACAGGCTCAAACTGACCAGAAACAAAGAACTTTCTTCTGAAACTCATCAGTCTATTCTTGTTCTGAGAAATGAAGGCTATTCCATGTGAGAAATTGCCAAGAAACTGAAGCTCTCATACAACGCGTTGTACTACTCCCTTCACAGAACAGCGCAAACTGTCTCTAACCAGAATAGAAAGAGGAGTCGGAGGCCCCGGTGCACAACTGAACAAGAGGACAAGTACATGTCTACTTTGAGAAACAGACGCCTCACAAGTCCTCAACTGGCAGCTTCATTAAATAGTACCCGCAAAACACCAGTCTCAACGTCAACAGTGAAGAGGCGACTCTGGGATGCTGGCTTTCTAGGCAGAGTTGCTAAGAAAACCTTCTAATTTCTCCAAAACAAAACAAACATGATAACTTTCTCCATATTGGAAGGAATTGTTTTCGTTTTAGTTGACTCTAACAATGTTACTCTATACATGTATTACCAATTTCTGTTGGATAGTCACTTTCTGCTTCACACCTATTAAATGTCTATTATTTTGAGATTAATATGTAACGCGACGAAATGATAAAATACATTGGGCAATACGGAAGGGGAGAGATAAACACTATAACTGACTGTCACTGTCTATCAGTCCACTGTCAAATGAAATCAAATCACATTGTATTGGTCACATACACGTGTTTAGCAGATTTTATTGCGTGTGTAGCGAAATGCTTGTGTTTCTAGCTCCAACAGTGCAGTAATATCTAACAAATTCACATTGGTCCTTTAATTTAGTTAACAAGTCTCTACATGCTCAACATTCATTGGTTCTATATAACAGGTCATGGGTTTTGTTTCAAAATGTATTACCGGGGTGGAGGAAATCTCCTAAGTGTTTATAGTTTTATTCGTTAGGGTTAGGTCAAGTACCTTTACCAAAAGTGGATATGCCCCAATCTTTGTCTGAGACTTTATTTCCCAGACCCTTTAGGCAGTCATACAATGCTTTAACCTTATCTTCATCAAATTATCCATATAGAGAACACCTTGATTTTCCCAGAATACTTTTTACACCACTTACATACATTTACATGTGGATGTGCGAATTGTATATTATTATTATTATTATTATTATTATATTTTTATTGTTACTTTATCAAATCTAGTAACCCATTATACTCTTCTTCACAAATTCGTCCTTTACACTAGTGTTCTATTCATACAGGTGTTTAAATATGTACACTAGTGTTCTATTCATACAGGTGTTTAAATATGTACACTAGTGTTCTATTCATACAGGTGTTTAAATATTTACACTAGTGTTCTATTCATACAGGTGTTTAAATATTTACACTAGTGTTCTATTCATACAGGTGTTTAAATATTTACACTAGTGTTCTATTCATACAGGTGTTTAAATATGTACACTAGTGTTCTATTTAACAGCATATTTGGGAATAGTACTCTCTCCATTTATATCTTCACATACAGAATCGCTATAAAATGTTATAAATCAACTTAGGTATTTACATCCGCACCTCCACTAACGATCACAGCCCGAGAGGTACACAAATCATGTTCTAGAGGAAATCTCAGTGTCCAGGGGCAACAATGAAGAGGCCTTATCCATCTCAGCTGTGTATTTTTTTTTATTTAACCTTTATTTAACTAGGCAAGTCAGTTAAAAACAAATTCTTATTTACAATGATGGCCTACACCAGCCAAACTGGGCCAGTTGTGCACTGCTCTATGGGACTCCCAATCATGGCCGGTTGTGATACAGTTTGGATTCAAACCAGGTTGTCTGTAATGACGCATCTAGCACTGAGATGCAGTGTCTTAGACCACTGCGCAACTTTGGAGCCAAGTTACCCTCTCAAACTTTTCAATGGCTTCTGCTGTCAGTGCTCACTACCTGTAGATTGATGGGAGGTGATAGACAGAACCCCTAGATAACATTATAGATCCAAAAACTCAGCTCACACAGAACCTGAAAACTCAGCTCACACAGAACTGGAAAACTCAGCTCACACAGAACTGGTTATTCAGAAACGCACCTCTTTCGCACCGGAGCTAGTCCCGTGACAGCTCTCATTCACTCAGTCCTTAATAGTAATACTGTCTCTTAATATCCACATTTCAATCCTCTTATTATCCCAAAATTAAATCATTTTTGAACTCAGCTTACCACTTATTATCCAAATTTGAATCTCTTAACACTAATAATTTTTCTTATTATCCAAATTTCAATCACCTTAATATCCACATTTCAATCCTTTTATTATCCAAATTTCAATCAGCTTAACAGGTTCTTTTCACACTCACACAGCTATCACATCCACATTCACCTAGGACAATTCCCTAACACACTCACTAATCTCCCCTCAAACCAGATGTTATTGAAGGTGTAGCCTTGTGCTTCTAGCTCAGACCACCTCGTGCTCAATAACACCTTGTGCTATTACCAGTGTCGGCAGACCACGTAGACACTTAAAATAAATGCCTACAGACAGCTGTCAGCAGGGTTTTCCCATGTTACCGTTACTTGCCCTCGCTCTAGTCTTCTCTAGCTTCCACATTTTGTTACGTTACAGCCTATTCTAAAATGGATTAAATTGTACTTATCACATTTACATAAGTACTCAGACCCTTTACTCAGTACTTTGTTGAAGCACTTTTGGCATCGATTACAGCCTCGAGTCTCCATGGGTATGATGCTACATGCTTGGCACACCTGTATTTGGGGAGTTTCTTCCATTCCTCTTTGCAGATCCTGCTTAGGCTCGTTGACCTGTTGGAAGGGGAACATTCACCCCCAGTGTGAGGCCCTGAGCGCTTTGGAGCAGGATTTCTTCAAGCATCTATCTGTACTTTGCGCCGTTCATCTTTACCTCAATCCTGACTAGTCTCCCAGTCCCTGCCGTTGAAAAATATACCCACAGGATGATTCTTCCACCACCATCCTTTACCGTAGGGATGATGCCAGGTTTCCTCCAGACGTGACAATTAGTATTCAATCCTGGTTTCATCAGACCAGAAAATCTTGTTTGTCATTATCAGAGAGTCTTTGGGTGCCTTTTGGCAAACTCCAAGCAGGCTGTCATGTGCCTTTTACTGAGGAGTGGCTTCTGTCTGGCCACTCTGCCATAAAGGCCTAATTGGTGGAGTGCTGCAGAGATGGTTATCCTTCTGGAAGGTGCAGCGTCTCCACAGAGTAACTCTGGATCTCTGTCAGAGTGACCATTAGGTTCTTGGTCACCTCCCTGACTAAAGCCCTTCTCCCCTGACTGCTCAGTTTGGCGGCCAGCTCTAGTTAGAGTCTTGGTGGTTCCAAACGTCATTCATTTAAGAATGATGGCCACAGAAATGTTGTTTTTTCCTCTGACATACACTGTCAACTGCGGGACCTTATATAGGCAGGTATGTGCCTTTCCAAATCATGTCCAGTCAATTGACTTTACCACAAGGATGATAATTGACTTTACCACAAGGATGATAAATGGAAACAGAATACACCTGAGCTCAATTTCGAGTCTCATAGCAAATGGTCTGAATACTTATGTAAATAAGGTATTTCAGTTCTCCAAAATGTCCCCAAAAAGTTTTTGCTTTTCATTATGGGGTATTGTGTGTAGATTGATGAGGAAAAACAATAATTGAATCCATTTTATGTTACAGCTTTATTATTTTGGAATAAAGCTGTAACATAACAAAATTAAATTCCATTCTTTTACTTGTAGGTTTGTGTGTATTACTGCACTGTTGGAGCTAGGAACACAAGCATTTAGCTACACCCACAATAACATCTGCTAAATATGTGTAAGCGACCATTAAAATGTTAAAATGTGATTTGACACACACACACACACACACCACACACACACACACACACACACACACACACACACACACACACACACACACACACACACACACATGCACACACAGACACACACACACCACACACCAACACACCAACAAACTCACGCAACGTCTCTCTCAGGTTGAGGTGGGTTTTATTTTGGGCTCCAGTTTTCGCTACTGGATTTCTCTTTGTTGTTCTGTCATGTCAGTGGAAAAAGAGACATCTTGGAGGACATCAGTCATAGAAGGATACTGTAGGTGTTTGGTGCTGAAATAGAACAATAGCTATCAGACAGTAACTGCCAGATTTAAAAAGTGTAAAAGTGTAAATAATGAGACTATAAAGAAAACAAATTAGTTGAAGTGCTATTTCCAAACGATATAATTAAAAATAACAATAAAACATAGTTTACCTTTATTTCTAGTGTACCTTTTATTAGTATTATTCCCTTCTGAAAGTAACTGGGGCAAACACTTAGTAAAACAGGTAGTTAATCAGGTAGCTACAGTAAAGCTCTGCTGTAATAATCTATATCCCAGAGGACTGCCGCTTCCACTGTTAGTTAAAAGGGTTTAAAACCCAAAAGCCTATTGTAAATTAGGTCAAACCAAATTGTCAGACCCTGACTGAGGCCAGGTCTCTGGCTCCCCCTAGTGGGAGTTGGATGGCCAAAGTCAGGACCTGACAATAGTTCTGGGTGTTTATTTTCTGTTGGTCTTATCTCCAATTAGAGGCAGCTGTCTTGAGTTGTTTCTAATTGGGGATTCTATTTAAGTTCAGTTGTTTCACCTGTGTTTGTTTTCACGCTGGTTCATGGTTTCACGCTGTCTCTCCTTTGTTCGTTTTTGGGATTACATTACTGGAATAAAGGAATGTCTTCACACTACGGCTCTGTGCCTCGGGTCTTGTTTCATAGCGATCGTGACACAAATGTAATTAAAGTCAGTGTGATTTCCATGGTAAATGACTCCTTGGCCCTGGATTGATTCTTCAGAAGAGTGACCATAGAGCTCAGTCAGGACTGCATGGGAGAAACTACATTTACTGTACTGTGGTGTCTCATGGTTGTTATGCAGACTAGAGATGCTACAGAGGTGATCTGAATGAGAGGGAATACAAGAGCAAGGCTTCGAATTATTGGTTGTTTGGTCGTTTGGTTGGTCGGTCAGTCGGTTGGACCTCAACCAACGCACCTTATAAACTTTGAAAACACCAACAATTCCACTCCACACAATTTACCAAAACAGAACCTTGTGATAACCTCTGAGAAATACTGAGTACAAAACAACCACTGTATCTGGTGTTTAATAGATAATAGCATGGTATTATTCTAGTCTAATAGTATCGTTTATGGCAGTAACGGAAGATCATTAATATTGCTAGACGGCTTGGTGTGCATCACAGTCCATAGACTGTTGGGTTTGGAAACACTGTTTTTTAAACGTCTACCTCCAACTTTAACTCGTGTCTAAGACGTTCTTTGCAGCCACGTTGAAAGGAGAGAATGAAGGAGATTGGAGAGAGAATATAAAGGAACAAGGGGAGAAGGATAAGAGGAGCGGAGGAAAGGAAAGGGGGCGAGAAGGAGATGAGAGAAACGAGAGGAGGAGAGAAATCTGTCCAGTCAACCTAAGTGAGTGTTGATCCTCTCTCTAAGTAGTTCTCGCTTGAGACCTAGTAATTGAATAATTCAAGTTAGGGAAATATTTCCTTGCAAGAGAGAGCAAGAGTGGAGAGAGAGAGACAGAGAAAGAGAGAGAGAGAGAGGAATAAAGAGAGAGAAAGAGAGGAGAGACAAACAGACAAAGAGAGAGAGAGAGAGAGAGAGAGAGAGAGAGAGAGAGAGAGGAGCAGTGCTTTCCTGAGACCTACAGTATATTGAATAATTGAAGTTCATGATATCTGTCTCCCCTGAACCTGCCAGCAGACAGAGACCCTCTTCCACATGCAATTTAGCGTCATTAACTTATTTAGAAAACAAAGCTTTCAGAGTCTATTATTCGGTAGTTTATTTATTTGTTATTTTTATGTAAGCTTTATTTAACTAGGCAAGTCAGTTAAGAACAAATTCTTATTTACAATGACGGCCTACCTACAGGGTCAGCCCCTGAAGCAAATTAGGGTTAAGTGCCTTGCTCAAGGAAGTTCTGTTCTGATTTCTCATCTTGGTGGACAATGTACCTTCTGAATGACTCGGAATGAAATAAGTAATAATTCAGAGAAGCCGGCTTTAGCTGGAACAATATCTGAAGTGATAATTCAATATTGTGCTGTCACAGAAATGATCTAACCGAGGTGAATCTTGCGCTATCAATTATCGTTAAACTATTCACAGAGAAAACACAGTTTAGGGAACACCATCTGTTTTGACTTCACCTATAGCTGAATTGCCCATCTGCTTTTTTCCGGATAGTTCTTTAGGCATGTCACTTCAAACAGGCTCCTGGTCCTATGTACTGTAGATAAAGATGATTCACATAGCAGATGCATTTCCTAAATGGTAGAATAGAACCGATAATGAAACCTGGTGTTCATTTAAGCCTCTTGTCTCTCTAATGTTGGAAACAACACACACACATCTGCACACACACACACACACACACACACACACACACACACACACACACACACACACACACACACACACACACACACACACACACACACACACACAATCAGACAGCTTCATCTGTCTGTGTTTTTCATTCCAGAGGCAGAATGAGTAAACAGAGATCAGCTCCAGAATGTTGACGGTCTGTCCTAATGTGACAGAGACGAAAATCTAAGCGCTACTTCATCTGGGCCTGCACTACTATTAGAGTGTGTGTGTGTTGTGTCTGTTTGTGTGTGTGTGTGTGTGCATGTGTGTGTGTGTGTGTGTGTGAGTGTGTGTGTATGTTCATCTGTCCTGCCCTGCTGGGAAGAGGAGAGGCGATACCTGACATTAAGTTATTTCAGGAGGTAATTAATCTGGCTGTAGCCCTTTCTTGCATTAAAATTACCTAGTGACCTCATGGCTGGAATATTCTTAATATTTTTCATAAGTTCATAAATAATAAACGTTATTGGAATAAACAGCAGAAAATCCAGTGTTTCTATGTCAAACTGTTTTTTTTATATTTCAGTCTTCTGTGATGTATATAAAGTGTAATATTGGGAGGTAAACTCAACATTTAATACATTTGAACTCTGTATCTGACATGGTAGAGGTGTATTCTTTTTTTTAAGCCCATAACCATGTGTGTGAGGTGTATACCTTTGTTTCAAAGTAGATTTGTTTAAGACTACCAAGAAACACTCTGGTTGACCCTGATTTAGCCCCCTGCAGTAAAAGGTTAACAGAGAGCCAAACCAACCATTTCATTCCCTGTCCTCATCTGGCCCAAACCGGTGGACAGCATGGCAGGATGGGTGATGGGGGAGAGGGGAGGAAGAGAAACTCCACTTCCTTCTACCGGACCGTCCACCGCTCTTCTCTCTACCAGTTACTGTTACTGTTTGTTGCAATATAGTTACATAGTTTTGAATGATTCATAAAAAAATCTGTGGTAGAACGTGATATAATACTACAAGATTAGCTGGAAGGGCAAATATCAAAAACTAGCAGACATTTATGCATATTCCTCATCGTAGTGATGTCACAATGACGTCACCGAGAGGTACCTTGGAATGATTTATCATCAACACGCCTCCAGAAGAAGCAATCACTCGAATTTGACTGAGAAACACACATTTCTAACACATCCACACACGCACACACACAGGCAATGCGCAAGCAGGCTCTGACTCACATTTCAATTGCAGGTCTGTGAACCATAGCTGGGTTTAATGTTCCACAGACATTGACGGTGTGTGTCCTTGTGGATAATTCATGCAGTGTCTGATGATGGTCAAATTTTGATGACACTAGTGGACACTGATGAATACCAGTGTATACTGAGTTCTGAAGGTGAGACGTGACCCTGTAGTGTTGGCTTGAAGTCATTTTAATCACTCCTCTGTGCCTCTCCTCTAACTTCCCAGCTAGCACATAACGTTCTGAGAACCATATGTTTCTTAAAGCTTGATGAAAACATGTTTGTCCTATGGTTATTTTGCATAAAACCTTCCCACAACTTTCTGGGAATGGTGCAGGATAGTTGATTGGCTTTGGAATATTCTCAGCACATTTAAGGAACATAAAGCCTTGGTATTTTATTTCTTTAACAGAAAGTTACGTTTCACTTACATTTAGGTTAAATTCTAGGAATGTTCTCAAACTGGTTTGACATTAGGAATGTTATGAAATAGTTCAGAGAACATTAAGAAACAATGTTCTTCTGTGGGAATTTCGGTAATTCAGCATAACGTTACTTACAGGTTTCCTCGTGGTTCTCAAATTGATCAGAGAACGTAAAAAAACTTGCCATAAAACAACAAAAAAACTTTGGTAACGTTCAGAGAGCATTCTAAGAATGTTATTTAAAAACATATACATTCCATTCTCAGCATCAACAAAACTCTCTCTATCCTCTACTTGTTAAGTGTGTTGAGGTGTGTACTAATTGGACACACCTGGCCAAACTTGATCTTAATGAGTGTTTGTTTCCTTTGAAATGGGCTCTGTTTGAATAGACTAAAATGAACAGCTTTGTATGCGTAATAAAACATAGTATGCTGGCTCAGTGGACTAATTCAATGGATAGAAAACAGAGGATCATAGGTTTGAATCTCACTGACACCGTGCCACAATAAAAAAAACAATACCTGATCAAATAAATTTCCATGTGTTTCCTATCTCTGCTTGGAGTTCAAAAAAGTTACCTCAAAATAAGTTAGCAGTGGTTTAAAAGTCTTATTGAAACAATCAGTGAAAGTTTTAAGGACGTTATTCAAAATAACCTATAATTTCTGTTCTCAGAGAGTTAATAAGACCACAGAGGAAGGAACCAGAGTAAAATGTTCTCAGAACATCCCTGCAACCTTTTACCGTGTTACCGTTCAGGAAACGTATGGCTTTGTTCCCACAACCAATGTGAAACCAAAAACAAATGTTCCCAAAACGTCCAAGGAACCAAATGTGCTAGCTGGGTTCTGTATCTCTCTCCTCTCATCTTCTCCTTGCCTTCCCTCTCTCTCTTTTTTTCTGATCTTCATTTCATGTTTGGTGTCTAGAGAGTTAGGTAAATCAGACTTTAATTTCCTTGCACCTAACGTGTGGAATGATCTACAGTACACTTTCAAATTGGAGGAGTTGGTGCCTCTGGGACATTTCAGACGATTTTTAGGGGACCTTGTTACTGAAGAATGTGTCTGTTTTTGATGGTTGTGTTTTGCTTTTCGTGTATTGTTGTGTAAAATAATGTGAATTTTATTGTGTACATAAAATACACGTTCAAATTTTGTGATAAAAAAAAAAAAGCTGCTCCTCTGGCACCGAATGATTGGTCAAGACTCAACATATGCAATAACATTCATATCGACCACACGGTTGCGCTATAACATGTTTATATCTCTTGATCTGTTTGACTCAGAGTGATGAAATTTGGCACACATGCGGAGGGATATGAGTCTAGCTGACACTATATTTCAGACAACACTGGCCCGATTTTGATGAAACTTGGGTGAATGATGCGTCTTGCCATAGAGATCTGGCATTTACAAAATAACACTGATTGGCCCAAGGGGGGCGCTGCATCATTTGTGGGAGACGACAGGTTTACTGTTGACTTGTTTCTTTTTTGTATTGTTTTTGTTGTTGGGGGGGTTACAGGATTTTATACGTTTACAAAACCTGTACACATAGGCTGCCAAGCAAAAACAGAGTTTAATAATAAATAATACATTCAGTATAAAGATAATAAAATAAAAAATAAGTGGGCCTTTTTTGATTGAAGGAACGGGAAATTCAGACGCAGTGATTTAACATAGATGTTTCCACACAGTAGATCACAGTTCCTCTCAGCTAAACAGCTTTAACATAGATGTTTCCACACAGTAGACCACAGTTCCTCTCAGCTAAACAGATTTAACATAGATGTTTCCACACAGTAGACCACAGTCAGTTCCTCTCAGCTAAACAGATTTAACATAGATGTTTCCACACAGTAGACCACAGTTCCTCTCAGCTAAACAGATTTAACATAGATGTTTCCACACAGTAGACCACAGTTCCTCTCAGCTAAACAGGAAATCTCTTTTGGCTTTACTTTTGCTCTTTCTCTTCCTCCACCCCACTGATACACAGAAAAGTCACACCCCTCACCCTGTTAGAAAAGACACACCCCTCACCTTGTTAGAAAAGTCACACCCCTCACCGTGTTTGAAATGTACCAGAAAAGTCACACCCCTCACCCTGTTTAAAATTTATCCCACTCCTCACATGGAACAAATGTGCATATGTTGAGTCTCTCTCTCTCTCCCTCTACCCCCCCCCCCCTCTTTCTCTCCCTCCACCCCCCCTCTCTCTTTCTCTCCCTCCACCCCACCCCTCGCTCTCTCTCTCTCACTCTCTCTCTCTCTCTCTCTCTCTCTCTCTCTCTCTCTTTCTCTCTCTCTCTCTCCACCCCCCCCCTCTCTCTCCCTCCACCCCCCCCTCTCTCTCGCTCCCTACCAACTTCTCAGTCAGTCACTATAGCAACAGTTCCCGAGGCACTGTTAGAGGACAACCTCTGTCCTTTCTTTCTTTGAAACACTCCTTCACATATTCCTCATCACTCTCTCAGCCCTCTCTTCTCCCTTTCCTTCTCTATTGCTTTGTTCATCCCACTGCTCCTGTTGATCTACTTTTCTCACTCTCTCTCTCTCTCTCTCTCTCTCTCTCTCTCTCTCTCTCTCTCTCTCTCTCTCTCTCTCTCTCTCTCAGTCTAACAAGCTGTCAGGCCTCCCTCACTCACTGTGTTGACTGAGAGAGAATGGTGGGACAGTATACTGACCATGTTGACTAAATATTATATAGGGATTTTTAAAAAATGTTTCTAAATACAATTATAAGCACAGTATGTACATGCCGAAAACTTGGCAAGCACATACATGCACACACGCACACACACACACACAAGCAAATTTTTTTGGCCCACGACTCCATTTTGATATAAAAAAAAATGTCATGTAATTAACAGCCAATGTTAAAGTTTTTAATTGGGGCTATGGTAGTTAATTGCTCAACATTCTAACAATACATCTGATTGTATTTTTAACTCACCATCATAGACTTTTAATGTGGGGTTATGACAGTCAATTGCAAATTAGTCTGACATAATGTCTCTTATCTCACCACCACTAATGAGGTGGGTGTGGCTTGATGCATGTCGCGTGGGAGCTTCTTAAAGTCAGGGGGCGTGGTCGACAGTGTGCACCTAATCTCTCCTGTCACATCCAACCTGGATCGATATTTGTTTTTAATGCCGACGAGAGCACTGAATCAGCGTACCATGAGTTTTAATGCTCGGAGGGAGACAGTATTCCGTTTGAGTCAGGAACCACAACTTCTCCATAACGACCCGTGAATGCTCTGTCTGCAGCATTCGGTCACATGACAGCTCGATCAGCTGTTCGATTTCACTTACCGGCATGTCAGCTGAGCCAGGATTAGTCAAATGAATTTCACTGATTAATTCACTCATCTGTTTAATTTTTTGGTATTTCCCCTGCTTGCGATCAGTTCGTTCAGTTTCGCAAATATGTCTGTTACATAGGCAAGGAGACACATTTTCTTTTCATTACACGGAAAGTCAACCAAGTCTGTTTTTTTACATCCATTGCAAATGACAACAGTTCCTCTCAATTCAAAAACTCTTTCCAAAACAAACCCCCGATAACCACCGAAATAGAACATTGTCATGCTCTGAACCCATACCTCCACATAGTTTTCAGAACAAGCGTGTGCAATGTTGTTTACAATCAAAGTTACCTGCTGCATAGTCACCTGCTGCAGTTCTGCGCTTCACATTTATTCTGGCAGTTGCTCTCGGTGTATCCATTATAGCTCAGTGGGTGTATCATACAATGTGTCCGTATGGCAGAAGGAGACACATTAATAACTAGAGTGCAGAGGCCTGCCGTCCTGTGATAGATGGAGGCCCATCTGTGCAAAAGCCCATTTGATCCCATGGAATCTTTTTCGTCAATATAGCCACAAAGCACACTGAACATCCCCTGAACTGCCGTTTCATGCTCAGGAATCGTGAGACAGTGCTCTTGAGTAGCATCCCCCAACATGTAGTGAAAAAGTAAACGCATGGGCATCTCAGCCCTCACAGCTAATGCTTATTTGGAGATCATAAGGTGGGGAGTTTTTGAGTTGTTCAGTCAGAGTTTCCTCTTGATTGCTAGCTATAGCATCAATTCTTATACTTAAAAAAAAAAGGTGCTATCTTTTAACTTTTCTTAAACCAGGGAGACACATTGAGTCCTTTATCTCATTCCCAAGCGTGCCCTGGGAACAACAGTCACACCAGGACACACACAATGATATACAAAATACACTAAATAGATGCAATATACATACAATATACACATTATCCATTATAATCAAATGAAACAAACACAAAAATATATTTTCCTAACCTGACCCAGGGACACCAGATCATCCAAACCAAGTGACAACTAGAGACATGAGGTGCCTGATATGAAAAAGCTGATCTCCAAAACTCTGTGGTTACCAAGGGATTGTTAACCAACCCTGACCTTGCATTATAAACTGAAATTCTACATTTCAATTAAGGTGTTAATTATGTTGGAAGCTTGTGGAGTAGAGCTTTATAAGCAAAACGAGAGTAATGAAGTGATCTACGTGTCTCGAAACTAAAAGGGTCCAAAGGCTGTTCCCATAGAAGAAACCTTTATGGTTCCAGGTAGAACTCTTTTGGTTCAAAGTAAATCCCTTTTGGGTTCCATCTTGAACCCTTTCCACAGATGGTTCTACAATCTAAGGGCAGTCTCTGGTTGAACTTTAGATCAGAATTATTTTCATTTCGTTTTTTAAGGTTAACCACATTAGAATTATTTTTAGAGACCAAGACAGTATTATAATTATTATACATTTTAAAATTTTTACAGGATTTTTGAAATTCTCTCGTTACCCCATTTTCATATCAGGCAACCCAACATGGGGTCATGACCCCTAGTTTGGGATCCCCTGTCTTGATCTGTTGGATCGAGATCTTGGCACACAGAGACCACAGTAACTCTCTGTTGTCCTTGAAATTTACTGTGTATCTGTGTCCATCCAAAGCATGCTGTTTTACATTACCAGCTCTCACAGTCTCATGTCAGGATTAGACATTCATCCAAACGTCACATTTGGAAGTTGTTCCTAACGTCAAATTTCAAAGTGTTTAAGTTGCAGGTTAAGTTTAGACATTACCTCCCAAATTCTTGGTTTAGGGTTAAGTTCAGGCATTAACTCCAAGTACTTAAGGTTAGGCATTAACTCCGAATGGTTAAGGAAACTTGCGACCTCTGGAATCAGAGGCAGATGCTTACACCCGTCCATAACGCCCAAGATATTCCGAAACCTACTTGAAGGTAACAGCACTCACTGTTCCCCCTAGTGGCAAGTTTCCACGTCATCTCCCGACATCCTCAGGCATGGATAGACGTCGAATACTGACTTGTATCACGGGTGATCTGGCTGATATGTGTGTGTGTGTGTGTGTGTGTGTCTCTCCGTCCCTTAACTTCTTTCTCTCCTTTGACTTCATCCTTTTCTTAATCCGTTCAAATTAATCCCCCCAGGAAGAAAGGGAACAGAAAGAGAGGTGTAGAAGAAAAGAGAGGAAGATGATATCATCCTAGAACTTTAAGACCAGTGTTACAATATATCCTATGTGTAGAATTGTTGCTCTCAGATTGAAAACATTACTGTCCCATTCATGGCGTTCAGAGCGAGATGGGTCTTTATATCCAATACCGCTCTCCTTTCTGGTCCACTGTCTTTCCGTGTGTGTGTATATGTGTGTACGTGTGTGTGTATGTGTGTGTGTGTGTGTGTGTATGTGTATGTGTGCATGTTTGTATGTGTGTATATGTGTGTATGTGTGTGTGTATGTGTGTTTGTGTGTGTGTGTGTATGTGTATGTGTGCATGTTTGTATATGTGTGTGTGTGTGTGCGTCTGTGGACGAGTCTGCGTGCATGTGTGCGTGCGTTCATCCGTGATTGATTGTGTGTGTGTGTGTGTGTGTGTGTGTGTTTGTGTGCGCACCTGTGTGCGTTTTTGTGTCTAATATCAACAGTTTGCCTGTGGTGCACATAGGGGATCCTGCTATGCCTCCATTTACCAAGCCTTTAAAATTTAAAGACACGCACGTACGCACACATACACACACACACACACACACAGTGAGAGAAGCCGCTGCATTTTAAACACTGTGTTTACATAACAAAGGTGTAGCGTTAGCCCACGATGCTGTGAGCTGACCTCGGCTAGGGAGGACAGTATCGGTATCATTGTATTCTACTCAAAGAGATATTGTGAGATAATGAGCTATCATAGAAGCTTTCACACACTCCGAAACAATTTCTACACAATGTTTTCCGGGCAGGGAAGCGCGATGAAGACTATTTAGAGTTGTGAATGCAACGATGCGGTATTGCTTGTGAAAATGTATCGTTCGTCTAACATGCATCTTCCTCTATCTGGGGATCTACTCAGACTAGTCTGTAGGTATACAATAAAAGCGTTCACATACTTAAAACACTTGTTGGGCTGACTTGAGAAGGGGATGTTAAACACATAAAGTATAGTACATGCCGTAGTTATGGCTACAACTTTGCACCCTGTTACAAACACACAGGAAGCTTGCTAAAGGGAATAGGGTGCCATTTGGGACACACAGCTCTACTCTGAGAGTCCTGAGTGATGTCATCCTCTTCTAGCTTTTCCCTCTCCTGCCTCCTCTGTCTCTGTTCCCCCTCTCTCTCCCAGATATACCGACCCAACAGATCCACAGCCGACACTATCTCAATTCCACTCCACTCGGCCTTCTCCCACCTAGATAATAGGAATACCTATGTAAGAATGGCGTTCGTCGACTGCAGCTCAGAGTTTAACCCCATTGTTCCCTCCAAGCTTGTCACCGAGCTTAGGACCCTGGGACTGAACACCTCCCTCTGCAACTGGATCCTGGCCTTTCTGACGTGCCGACCCCAGGTGGTAAGAGTAGGCAACGACACCTCCGCCACGCTGACTCTCAACACGGGGGCCTCCCAGGGGTGCATGGTTAGCCCACTCCTGTACTCCCTGTTCACCCACGATCATCAAGTTTGCTGACGACACAATGGTGTTTGACCTGATCACCAATGGCGATGAGACAGCCTACAGGGAGGAGGTCAGAGACCTGGCAGTGTGGTGCTAAGATAACAACCTCTCCCTCATCGTCAGCAATACCAAGCAGCTGATCACAGTGTACATGTAAACAGAAGTAATAGTGACCAGTAGCAGGATGAAATAGATACTAAAGGGAATGGCAATTCAATTCATTGGGTGGCTGGAGTTTTTGGCAATTTTTCGGGCCATTCTCAGACATCATCTGGCATGTACGTCTTGGATGGATGGGAGCTCATCCTCATTGATGCGCTGGGCCATTCGCACCATACTAGACGGTGATACAACCAGTCAGGATGCTCTCGATGTTGCAGCTGTAGAAGTTCTTAAGGATCTGAGGGGACAAGCCAAATCATTTCAGCCTCCACTAGTATATTACCACAGAATACTACCACAGTATATTACCACAGTATACTACCATAGTATATTACCACTAGTATACTACCACAGTATATTACCACAGTATATTACCACAGTATACTACCACAGTATATTACCACAGTATATTACCACAGTATACTACCACAGTATAATACCACTAGTATACTACCACAGTATATTACATAGTATATTACCACAGTATACTACCACAGTATACTACCACAGTATATTACCACTAGTATATTACTACTAGTATTCTACCACTAGTATGTTATCACTAGTATATTACCACTTTTATATTACCACAGTATATTACCACTAGTATATTACCATTAGTATATTACCACTAGTATATTACCACTAGTATATTACCACACTATATTACCACTAGTATATTACCACTAGTATATTACCACACTATATTACCACTAGTATATTACACAGTTATTTATATATTTCTACACACACACACACACACACACACACACACACACACACACACACACACACACACACACACACACACACACACACACACACACACACACACAGTCTTGCTGACAGTCTTGCTGACAGTCTTGCTGACAGACAGATGGACGGGTGAAGCTGACAGTCTTGCTGACAGACAGATGGACGGGTGAAGCTGACAGTCTTGCTGACAGACAGATGGACGGGTGAAGCTGACAGTCTTGCTGACAGACAGATGGACGGGTGAAGCTGACAGTCTTGCTGACAGACAGATGGACGGGTGAAGCTGACAGTCTTGCTGACAGACAGATGGACGGGTGACACGATCACTGTCTAGACTGAATATGTCTAGTCGTGCTAGAACGTTAACATGCACGGTACTGTATGTTTTCTTTGTCTAAACCTCATTTAGGGAATAGTATGCCATTCCATTGCTGTGTTGTGGTGTGTTGGGTTGTGTTGTGTTGGGTTGTGGTGTGTCGTAGTGTGGTGTATTGTAGTGTGTTGTGGTTGTGGTGTGGTGTGGTGTGGTGTGGTTGGGTTGTGGTGTGCTGTAATGTGGTTGGGTTGTGGTGTGTTGTGGTGTGGTGTGTTTTGGTTATGGTCTGGTTGGGTTGTGGTGTGTTTTGGTGTGGTGTGTTTTGGTTATGGTCTGGTTGGGTTGTGGTGTGCTGTAACGTGGTTGGGTTGTGGTGTGTTGTGGTGTGTTTTTAATCTCTCCAGCTCAAAAGCTCTTTAGTGGAAACTATAGTTGTGCTTTTTAAGTCCTGTGCTTGTTGTGGCTATGCTGCAATCACACTTTGAGCTTGTTTCTTTGGCACCCATGTATTTATTTATATTTTTGTATTTAACCTTTATTCAACTAGGCAAGCTGGTTAATAACAAATTCTTATTTACAATGACGGCCTCCAAAAGAAATATCATTAAAAAAAATATCTTGAATATCTCTCACCCACCACACACGGGGAGACATGGGGATAGGGGGAGAGAGGGGGGAGACAGGGGGATAGGGGGAGAGGGGGTGGAGACAGGGGGATAGGGGGAGAGGGGGTGGAGACAGGGGGATAGGGGGAGAGAGGGGGGGGGGCATGGGGATAGGGGGAGAGAGGGGGGGAGACATGGGGATAGGGGGAGAGAGGGGGGGGACATGGGGATAGGGGGAGAGAGGGGGGAGACAGGGGGATAGGGGGAGAGGGGGTGGAGACAGAAGGGATAGGGGGAGAGGGGGTGGAGACAGGGGGATAGGGGGAGAGAGGGGGGGGACATGGGGATAGGGGGAGAGAGGGGGGGAGACAGGGGGATAGGGGGAGAGGGGGTGGAGACAGGGGGATAGGGGGAGAGAGGGGGGGGGACATGGGGATAGGGGGAGAGAGGGGGGGTGGAGACATGGAGATAGGGGGAGAGAGGGGGGGAGACATGGGGATAAGGGGAGAGAGGGGGGGGTGGAGACAGGGGGATAGAGGGAGAGAGGGGGGGTGGAGACAGGGGGATAGGGGGAGAGAGGGGGGGGACATGGGGATAGGGGAGAGAGGGGGGGAGACATGGGGATAGGGGGAGAGAGGGGGGGGTGGAGACAGGGGGATAGAGAGAGAGGGGGGGGGTGGAGACAGGGGGATAGGGGGAGAGAGGGGGGGGGACATGGGGATAGGGGGAGAGGGGGGGGTGGAGACATGGGGATAGGGGGAGAGAGGAGGGGGAGACATGGGGATAGGGGGAGAGAGGGGGGGTGGAGACAGGGGGATAGAGGGAGAGAGGGGGGGTGGAGACAGGGGATAGAGGGAGAGAGGGGGGGGAGACATGGGGATAGGGGAGAGAGGGGGGGAGACATGGGGATAGGGGGAGAGAGGGGGGGTGGAGACATGGGGATAGGGGGAGAGAGGGGGGAGACATGGGGATAGGGGGAGAGAGGGGGGTTGGAGACATGGGGATAGAGGGAGAGGGGGGGGGTGGAGACATGGGGATAGGGGGAGAGAGGGGGGGTGGAGACATGGGGATAGGGGGAGAGAGGGGGGGTGGAGACATGGGGATAGGGGGAGAGAGGGGGGGGGACATGGGGATAGGGGGAGAGAGGGGGGGGAGACATGGGGATAGGGGGAGAGAGGGGGGGGGACATGGGGATAGGGGGAGAGAGGGGGGGGACATGGGGATAGGGGGAGAGAGGGGTGGGAGACATGGGGATAGGGGGAGAGAGGGGGGGGACATGGGGATAGGGGGAGAGAGGGGGGGTGGAGACATGGGGATAGAGGGAGAGAGGGGGGGTGGAGACATGGGGATAGGGGGAGAGAGGGGGGGTGGAGACATGGGGATAGAGGGAGAGAGGGGGGGGTGGAGACATGGGGATAGGGGGAGAGAGGGGGGGTGGAGACATGGGGATAGAGGGAGAGAGGGGGGGGGGACATGGGGATAGGGGGAGAGAGGGGGGTGGAGACATGGGGATAGAGGGAGAGAGGGGGGGGTGGAGACAGGGGATAGAGGGAGAGAGGGGGGGAGACATGGGGATAGGGGGAGAGAGGGGGGTGGAGACAGGGGGATAGAGGGAGAGAGGGGGGGTGGAGACAGGGGATAGAGGGAGAGAGGGGGGGAGACATGGGGATAGGGGAGTGAGGGGGGGAGACATGGGGATAGGGGGAGAGAGGGGGGGTGGAGACATGGGGATAGGGGGAGAGAGGGGGAGAGAGCTGAAAGATAACACAGCTTTCAGAACTATTCTATTTCTCAACTCTGGGGAGTAGAGTATAGCTGGAGGGGAACATGCCCTCTCCTGCACACACACACACACACACACACACACACACCTCCAAGGTCCCTGAGGGTCCAGTTGTACATGGTTCCCTCAGTGGGGAAACTCTCCACTGCAATTTCTACGAGATCACCTTCCTTAGATAGAGGGTAATTTGCATAGTACTGAGATTTAATCCTGAGGTGTAAGAGATATTCAGCCACTGTAGGAGGACATGTTGAATATAAAACCTGTGTATGACAGAAACATCTGTGTTAAGGCTTTTGGAATAAGCTGAATAGAGAACAGGTGTCTTTGTCAACAAGATCTCACGGTTTGACACGGTTTGACTTCAGTATTCAACGTTTGTCCCTTAAGGTAAGGGTTAAGGCTCGGGAGGTTCGGGATAGGATTAAAAATGTAACACTCAACCCTCAGAGCCGTACCTCGCGGCTTATGCCCATCTGCCATCCTTGTCCACAACACCCTAGTAAGCTGTGTGTGCTGATCATAATAGCTCTCATGGTTGCCCCTAGTGGCCGGTTTTGAAGGCATCCCCCGATGCCCTGGGGACCTGGATGAACGTCGAATGTCGCCTTGAATCTTAAGCGACCTGGCTGATCTTTCTAAGAAGGAAAAAAACTTGTTGTCTACAATGGAAAACATGAGATCAAAGTCTTTAGAAGCTTTTTAGATTAGAAAACATAGAAGAGTATCTGTCTTTGAGAGGAAAAGTGTTGTGTAGCTTTTTGAAATAGTCACTAAACGTGTTGTTGTAAGGCATGTTGACCTTAACTAAAGTAAACCTGTGACAGTTTAAGACAACTATCGCTCTCTCTTTCTCTTTAACTTCCTCTAACTTCCTTCTCTTCTATTGTGTCGGAGCCCAGCCAGTCGGTGACAGTGTCAGTGAAACCTTCCATCGGCTTTATGCCCGTTATCTCTTCGTTGGGAAGACTGATCCATAAAGGAATTTTCTTTCTGTCAGACAGAAAGACGGGAGCTTTGCCATTTAAAAGCAATCAGCCGGTGGGCTCCTCACCCCAGGACCTTCAGCCAAAGGCCAAATCCCTGTGAGTCTACCCAGAGATAGGGCTTTGAGGCAGGGGAGGGATCAGGCCGACCAGCCCCTCTGTCCTGGTCGGCCCTGAATGGCTGATGACTTCTTTATAACCTCAAAGGCCATGGCATGATGGCACTGACACAAAGACACTTCAAATAATATATCTAGCAGCTGTTGGCTCTTTTCTGTACATTTATCTCCCTTATCGGATTCAGACTCCTTCTGAGTCTTACTTTGTTTAAAATTCTTTCAATACATCGCTCTCTCTTTTCTCTCTCCCCTCAGCAGGAGTAAAATGTCAGTGTTATTACTCACACAGACAGAGAGATGGAGATGGGGATGTCAGACTGTATTTGACGATCTTGACATTATTAGACTTCTTCTGTTAGCTAAAGGACAGTCAGTTTCTTACCTGCATCAATATGTACTGTGTTCTCTTTTGCCAGTAAGTAACTTGAATAATTACAGACATGAGGGTCAAGAAAGTTTAAATGTGCCAGTGATACAAGCTACTATAACATGTCAATGTCATTCCCATCAAACTGGGAGCAGAGCAAATAGATCTGACAAACGAAGGAGATATTTACTGAGATGGAAAGTGTCATGTCATCTTCAGCTCATCAAAGTGAAAGTATGCTATGGTGTTTCTTTATATGACCATGGGACACATGCACACTATTCAGCCTCTTCCCTTTGTACAGAATGTATGGTGTTGTCAGTATCCTGACTTTAAACAACGAGCTGAGTTCTAGAGTAGACATACAGAAACACAAACATACATACACACACCCCGCTGCTAGACCAGCACATTATCAACATAATACATTCCCCTATTACATTCACTGTGCCATAGTCATTATTTCAACATGTAAAGTGTTGGTCCCATGTTTCATGAGCTGAAATAAAAAATCCCAGAAAAGGTTCCATATGGACAAAAAGCTTATTTCTCTCACATTTTTGGCACACATCTGTTTACATCCCTATTAGTGAGCATTTCTCCTTTCCCAATATCATCCATCCACCTGACAAGTGTGGCATATCAAGAAGTTGATTAAAAAGCATGACAATTACACAGGTGTAATTGATAAAAAAACACTCTAAAATGTGGGGTTTTGTCACACAACACGATGCCACAGATGTTTACATTTTTGAGGGAGCGTGCAATTGGCATGCTGACTGCAGGAATGTCCACCAGAGCTGTTGCCAGAGAATTTAATGTTAATTTCTCTACCATAAGCCACCTCCAACGTCATTTCATTTTAGAGAATTAGGCAGTACGTCCAAACAGCCTTACTACCACAGAGCACGTGTAACTCATCTAAGACAGTCTAATTAATATAACAGGCATGACTCATCTATGACAGTGTGATTAAGATCTACAGGAGCAAAGAGGACAAGACAATGACTGTTTAGAGTTTAGAGCAGAAACCATCTGTGTGTATAGCAAGGTATTACATATGAAGTCAGATTTTGAAAGGCACCTAAGGATACAAAGAGGAGCCGGGGTTTGATCTAAAAGTAGAGGTAAACAAACCCTTTGACTGAGGTTCAGAGAGTGGAGGTGTGAAGTCGTAGGTGTGACATCATTACATTCTGTGTCGATCTGTGCACAGCTGTGAGGGCATGATGGGTAAGGTGTGAGGGCCTGCCCTCCCTCTAAGGGTATAAATACTTTTGACACTACAGTTTCATTGGAATAGCATGTAATATTCTAATGATTCTGGTATTTATCTATAGATATTGATCAGTACATCAATCTATTTATCTTAAAATATAGATCATTTGACTCTTCATATTTTAGTCTCTCTCTCTCTCTCTCTCTCTCTCTCTCTGTCTCTCTGTCTCTCTCTCTCTCTCTCTCTCTCTCTCTCTCTCTTTCTCTCAACACAAAGCCGTTATTATTGCTATTCATTCTTCCTTTATTTTTAATTCTTCCACCCTCCATCTCTCTCTCCCTCCCCATCCCTGCCTTGGTCACTTACATCACTCCCTCCCTTGCTCCCTCTATCCCTCTTTTCATCCCTCCCTGCATGTCACTCCATGCCTCTCTCAAAATCTAATCTCACACGATCTAGCCCCACCATCTCTCCTGCTGGTTTGATGTAGAAGATACGACCAGGGAACACAGAGGTAGGTGCAGTGGTAGAGAGGTAGAGGTAGAAGTAGAGTGTTAGGGAGGTAGAGGTAGAGGTAGAGAGGCAGAGAAGTAGAGAGGTAGAGATAGAGGTATATGTTGAGGTAGAGGTAGAAAGGTAGAGAGGTAGAGGTAGAGAGGTTGAGGTGTAGAGGTAGAGAGGTGGAGGTAGAGAGGTTGAGGTGTAGAGGTAAAGAGGCAGAGAGGTAGAGAGGCAGAGAGGTAGAGATGCAGAGAGGTAGAGATGCAGACAGGTAGAGATGCAGAGAGGTAGAGATGCAGAGAGGTAGAGATGCAGACAGGTAGAGATGCAGAGAGGTAGAGATGCAGAGAGGTAGAGAGGCAGAGAGGTAGAGGTAGAAAGGTAGAAAGGTAGAGTTAGAGAGGTATATGTTGGGGTAGAGGTAGAGAGGTAGAGGTGTAGAGGTAGTGAGATAGAGGTAAAAAGGTATAGAGTATATGTTGAGGTTGAGGTAGAGGTAGAGAGGTAGAGTGGTAGAGAGGTAGAGAGGTAGAGAGGTAGAGAGGTAGAGGTAGAGAGGTAGAGGTAGAGAGGTAGAGGTAGAGATCTAGAGAGGCGGAGGTAGAGAGGTAGAGGTATTTTTGTATTTGTATTTATTAAGGATCCCCTTAATAAACACACTAAGTGTGTGCCCTCAGGCCACTACTCTATTATCATATATTGACAATACAAAATCCATGTGTACGTGTGTGTAGAGTGTGTCTCTTATCATGTGTACGTGTGTGTAGAGTGTGTCTCTTATCATGTGTACGTGTGTGTAGAGTGTGTCTCTTATCATGTGTATGTGTGTGTAGAGTGTGTCTCTTATCATGTGTACGTGTGTGTAGAGTGTGTCTCTTATCATATGTACGTGTGTCCGTGTCTGAGTGTGTCTCTTCACAGTCCCTGCTGTTCCATAAGGTGTTTTTGTAATCTGTTTTTAAATCAAATTTTACTACTTGCATCAGTTACTTAATGTGGAATAGAGTTCCATGTAGTCATGGCTCTATGTAGTACTGTGCACTTCCCATAGTCTATTCTGGACTTGGGGCCTGTGAAGAGACCTCTTGTGATATGTCTTGTGGGGCATGCATGGGTGTCCTCTCATAAATACAAGTAGTGATGAAGTCAATCTCTCCTCCACTTTGAGCCAGGAGAGATCGACATGCATACTATTAATATTAGCTCTCTGTGTACATCCAAGGGGCAGCTGTGCTGCCCTGTTCTGAGCCAATTGCAATTTTCCTAAGTCTTTTTTTGTGGCACCTGACCACACAACTGAACAGTAGTCCAGATGCGACAAAACTAGGGCCAGTAGGACCTGCCTTGTTGATAGTGCTGTTAAGAAGGCAGAGCAGTGCTTTATTAAGGACAGCCTTCTCCCCATCTTAGCTACTGTATCAATTTGTTTTGACCATGGCAGTTTACAATTCAGGGTTACTCCAAGCAGTTTAGTCACCTCAACTTGCTCAATTTCCACATTATTTATTATAGGATTTAGTTGAGGTTTAGGGTTTAGTGAATGATTTGTCCCAAATACAATGCTTTTAGTTTTAGAAATATTTAGGACTAACTTATTCCTTGCCACTGTTGTGACGTGACTTATATTAAAGTGATGACGGTTATTTATCAAATCAATTAACTATGTTTAATTATTACGTGATTACGTTAATCATGTAACAATTAACTCAATTTGGGGCACCACGGGAAAAGTTTTTTAACGAGTTACTATCTCCCGAATGAAACTCTCAGTCTCTCATTAATGTATTATTACCTCATATTAGTCTCATTCTGAAAGATGTATTTTCTTAATATCTGCAAGAACCCTAACCTCATTGAAGAATCAGCAATACACAAATTGGCTTAATTATTTATTTACTAACTAACTAAATAATAACACGGAGTACATAACACACACACACACACTCAGTCATTTCAGCCGCTGTAGTAGCTGACATGTATAGTGTTGAGTCATCCACATACAGCGGGTGATATAAGTATTGAAAACGTCACCATATTTCTCAGTAAATATATTTTCAAAGGTGCTATTGACATGACATTTTCACCAGATGTTGGTAACAACCCAAGTAATCCATACATACAAAGAAACCAAAACAAATAAGTTCAGAAATTAAGTTATGTGTAATAATGTGAAATGACACAGGGAAAAAGTATTGAACACACTTACTGATATTTATTTAATACTTTGTACAAAAGCCTTTGTTGATAATGACAGCTTCAAGACGCCTTCTGTATGGAGAAACTAGTCGCATGCATTGCTCTGGTGTGATTTTGGCCCATTCTTCCACACAAACAGTCTTCAAATCTTGAAGGTTCCGTGGGCCTCTTCTATGAATCTTGATCTTCAGTTCTTTCCATAGATTTTCAATAGGATTTAAGTCAGGTGATTGGCTGGGCCATTCTAGCAGCTTTATTTTCTTTGAAACCAATTGAGAGTTTCCTTGGCTGTGTGTTTGGGATCATTGTCTTGCTGAAATGTCCACCCTCGTTTCATTTTCATCATCCTGGTAGATGACAGCATATTTTTGTCAAGAATGTCTCGGTAAATTTGCCCATTCATCCTTCCTTCAATTATGTGAAGTTTGACAGTACCATTTGCTGAAAAGCAGCCCCACACCATGATGTTCCCACCTCCAAACTTCACTGTTGTTTATGGTGTTTTTAGGGTGATGTGCAGTGCCATTTCTCTTCCAAACATGGTGTGTATTATGACATCCAAACAGTTTAATTTTGCTCTCATCTGACCACACTATATTCTCCCAGTATTTCACTGGCTTTTCCAAATGTTGTGCAGCAAACTTTAAACGAGCTTCAACATGCTTTTTTTTCAGCTATGGAGTCTTGCTTGGTGAGCGTGCATACAGGCCATGGCAGTGGAGTGCATTACTTACTGTTTTCTTTGAGACAACAGTACCTGCTAATTGCAGGTCTTTTTGAAGCTCTCCACAAGTGGTCCTTGGCTCTTGGATAACTCTTCTGATTATTCTTTTCACTCCTCTGTCAGAAATCTTGCGATGAGCACCTGGTCGAGGCAAATTTACAGTGAAATGATTGTCTTTCCACTTCCATATTATGGCCCCAACAGTGCTCACTGGAACATTCAGAAGCTTAGAAATGCACCTATAACCAATGCCTTCATTATGTTTTGCAACAATTAGGTTGCAAAGGTCTTGAGACAGCTCTTTGCTTTTACCCATCATGAGATGTGTCTTGTGTGACACCTTGGCAATGAGACCTTTTTGTAGGCCATCAGTTGGGACTGAACCAGCTGATATTAATTTGCACTGACAGGGGGCTGGATTGCTTTTTAATTACTGATAGTTTTCAGCTGTTGTCTTGGCTTTCCATGCCTTTTTGCACCTCTCTTTCTTCATGTGTTCAATACTTTTTCCCTGTGTCATTTCACATTATTACACATAACTTAATTTCTGATTTTATTTGTTCTGGTTTATTATGTATGTATGGATTACTTGGGTTGTTACCAACATCTGGTGAAAATTACATGTCAATAGCACCTTTAGAAATATATTTACTGAGAAGAATGGTGACGTGTTCAATACTTATTTCACCCGCTGGACATAGACAATCTGGCATTACTCAAAGCCAGTGACATGTCATTAGTAAAGATTGAAAAAAGTAAGGGGCCTAGACAGCTGCCCTGGGGAATTCCTGATTCTACCTGGATTATGTTGGAGAGGCTTCTATTAAAGAACACACTCTGTGTTCTGTTAGACAGGGAAGTCTTTATCCCCTATATAGCATAGGGTGTAAAGCCATAACACATGAGTTTTTCCAGCAGCAGACTATTATCGATAATGCCAAAAGCCGCACTGAAGTCTAACAAAACAGCCCCCACAATCTTTTATAATCAATTTCTCTCAGCCAAACATCACAGTTGTATAAGTGCCGTGCTTGCTAAATGTCCTTCCATATAAGCGTGCTGAAAGTCGGTTGTCAATTTGTTTATAATATAATAGCATTGTATCTGGTCAAACACAAAGTTTGCTAAGGGTTGGTAACAGGCTGATTGGTCGGCTATTTGAGCCAGTAAAGGGGGCTTTACTATTCTTGGGTTGCGGAATGACTTTTGCTTCCCTCCAGGCATGAGTGCACACACTTTCTAGCAGGCTTATATTGAAGATATGCAATATCTGCTATTATCCTCAGTAATTCTCTATCCAAGTTGTCATACCCCGGTGGCTTGTCATTGTTGATAGACAAACATTTTTTCACCTCTTTTACGCTCACTTTATGGAATTCTAAATTACAATCAAATCAAAATCAAATCAAATGTATTTATAAAGCCCTTTTTACATCAGCCGATGTCACAAAGTGCTATACAGAAACCCAGCCTAAAACCCCAAACAGCAAGCAATGCAGATGTAGAAGCACAGTGGCTAGGAAAAACTCCCTAGAAAGGCTAAACCTAGGAAGAAACCTAGAGAGGAACCAGGCTCTGAGGGGTGGCCAGTCCTCTTCTGGCTGTGCCGGGTGGAGATTATAACAATTCATGGCCATTAAGGCCAGTTTTTTCTCCAAGATGTTCAAATGTTCATAGATGACCAGCAGGGTCAAACAATAATAAAAGTAGTTGTGGAGGTTGCAACAGGTAAATACATCAGGAGTGAATGTCACTTGGCTTTTCAGTGCAATAGAGCGCAGGTGCGGTAGAGCGAGAGCGAGATGAAAACAGCATCCGTCCAATGAACAGATCAGGGTTCCATAACCGTAGGCAGAAGACTTGTTTTTCATAATTTGATCAGTTATACTTGGATGTGTAGTGTGATCGTTTGTTGCTGGCATGTCATGCCTAGGTTTGCTAAGCTTGCCAACAAAAAAATCATTAACAAGTATCAGTTGGTTTTATGATAAATGAGCCATGATGAGCCATGATTCAATGAATGATAGAGCTGAGTTAGAATTGTTCCCAAAATTGTATTTAAGGTGCTCCAAAGCTTTTTACTATCATTCTTTATGTCATTTTTCTTTGTTTCATAGTGTAGTTTCTTCTTATTTTTATTCAATTTAGTCACATGATTTCTCAATTTGCAATACGTTGTTTGCCAATCGGTTGTGCAACCAGACTTATTTACCATCCCTCAACCATATAATTTTGTAATTTCTCATCGTAGTTGGTGTCAGCACAGCTGTTGCAGACACAGGCAGTCCCAGTGAGGACGAGCATGTCGATCTGCGACGTACCTCTCGCAAACACTAGTCAGTTTAGCAGCATGCCGATGCCTTCAGTTTCCACGACTTGTGACATGGGACCTGTTGCTCTTCTCTGTCTACTCCACTACAGGATGGAGGAGGAGAAGCAGATGGAGAGGACTTCCTTTGCAGGCAAGTTCCAGGTAGCACAGGGCATTTGGATAGGGACAGATGACAAGGCAGGGGTACATCCATCAAGCCCGAGCAACGTCCAGCCAAAGGAGTTGAGAATGAGAACGTTTCAATTAGCATTTTCCCCATAAGTTTGCGCAGAATTTAAATTTGCTTGCTAAGGATAGCCACCTCATCCTTGTAACCTTACGCTAGCAAACAATTGGCGCATTGGAATTCCGGATTGTCAATATTGTCCCAGACAAGAGAGTAATAAACACAGCTTCTACAGCGCTGGACTTTACAACACTTACAACTTTTACATTACTGTGTAGTTTACCAATAAAATGGCCTGATGGGGATGTGAGATAAAAAATGATCTCACTCCAATACATTTTTATAGGAAGTTAGCAAAAATAGATAAGATCTTGCTACCATGGAAAGGAAAATAGCTGTCTATTTGTGGAAGAAACACCCTGATTAAGTCATATCACAGTTCACCTATTTGCTTATGGTTTTGCCTACACCCAGAGACCTCAAATATTAAATTTTATTGGAATGGCAAACCAGACAAAATTAAAAGGGTCTATCAGAATAATGAATATGAATTCGGAAGGCAGACATTATTACATATAAAAGCATTATTCCTCTCACTTAAAGGCGTCAGTCATACGAAAGTTATACTTAAATCCGAAATGGTTCTCTATAAAAATTAGTAAGAATGTCTCACCCCGTGTTCAAGAATGTCCTTTTTCCCTTTATTCAGATTACAACCGCTCACTTTCGGCAATTTGAAAATGAAATCATCTCCCAAATATCATCATTTTTTTAACAAGCTATAGAACGTTGGTTGCTATTTCAGTTTGATCCACCTGAAAAGACAGAACACATAATATAGCAAATATTGTGGTTAAACTCAAATATACTAATTGATAAAAAAAACGTTATTTTTCAATATATATTTTTTTAAAACAGGTATAATCTTTGTAGATGATATCATAAATAGGACAGGCAGCTAACACAGACATATGGAAATGTCTGCTCTACCCAAAATTACAACCAACTAATTGCAGCATTACCACAAACACGGAAGAGGCAAGTGAAAGTAAGGAACTTGTCTGTCGGCCCTGCATTTATGACCAAAATTAAAGATACAAAATTCTTGCAACCAATAGAATGTTATATATATGGGGGATACAATCTTCCCAGCTCTGCAGATGAGGAAGCAGTCATTACATCATTTAGTTAGGTATTGTCCATATGTAGCTCGTTTTTGGTCACAGGTCCAGGAATGGCTGAAGAATTGTAACATTTACCTAGAGCTAACGCTGCAGATACCAATACTGGGTGATTTGGAAAGTCATAGTCAATCGATCAATAATATAATTATTATCTTTCATTTACAATCTGTAGAAACTATGAGAATAGAAAGGTTCCGTATTTTTTGTGAAGCATCACAGCACAGTTGAAAAATATATGGCAAATACAAATCAAACTGGATGGACATTAGAAATAGAGGAATGCCGGGACTAAAAACAAACAAAATATAACTATTGTAAAATAGATTGTGTCACATCTGCCCAGACCCACCTGCTCACAACCCCATCTTCAACGCCCTCATCACTCTCAACCACATGGCCTCAAACTAAACCATTTGGTTTCTCTCTATCTCTCTCAATTCAATTCAAAGTGGCTTTATTGGCATGGGAAACGTATGATTACATTGCCAAAGCAAGTCTCTCTCTCTCTCTCTCTAAGGGGCATTATTGGCATGGGAAACATAGAGTTGAAGTCGGATGTTTACATACACTTAGGTTGAAGTCATCAAAACTAATTTTTCAACCACTCCACAGATTTCATGTTAACAAACAATAGTTTTGGCAAGTCAGTTAGGACATCTACTTTGTGCATGACACAAGTAATTCTTCCAACAATTGTTTACAGACAGATTATTTCACTTATGATTCATTATATCACAATTCCAGTGGGTCAGAAGTTTACATACACTGAGTTGACAGTGTCTTTAAACAGTTTGTAAAATTCCAGAAAATGATGTCATGGCCTTATTTTTTTATTTTTTATTTCACCTTTATTTAACCAGGTAGGTCAGTTGAGAACAAGTTCTCATTTGCAACTGCGACCTGGCCAAGACAAAGCAAAGCAGTGCGACAAAAACAACACAGAGTTACACAGTAAACAAACATAGTCAAAAACACAATAGAAAATCTATATACAGAGTGCAAAATGTAGTGCAAAATGCAGTAAGGTTAGGAGGTAGGACAATAAATAGGCCATAGTGGTGAAATAAATTACAGATTATCATCATTAACACAGGAATGAAGGATGTGCAAGTTATGATGTGCAAATAGAGATACTGGAGTGCAAGATTTGTGAAAATAACAAAAATAAATATGGGGATGAGGTAGTAGTGTGGGCTATTTACAGAAGGGCTATAAACAGGTGCAGTGATCGATAAGCAGCTGATGCTTAAAGTTTGTGAGGGAGATAGGAACCTCTAGCTTCAATGATTTTTGCAATTCGTTCCAGTCATTGGCAGCAGCGAACTGGAAGGAATGGCGGCCAAAGGAGGTGTTGGCTTTGGGGGTGACCAGTGAGATATACCTGCTGGAGCGCATGCTACGGGTGGGTGTTGCTATAGTGACCAGTGAGCTGAGATAGGGCGGGGATTTACCCAGTAAAGACTTACAGATGACCTGGAGCCAGTGGGTTTGGCGACGAATATATAATGAAGGCCAGCCAACGAGAGCATACAGGTCACAGTGGTGGGTAGTGTATGGGGCTTTGGTAACAAAACGGATGGCACTGTGATAGACTACATCCAATTTGCTAAGTAGAGTGTTGGAGGCTAGTTTGTAAATGACATCGCCGAAATCAAGGATCGGTAGGATAGTCAGTTTTACAAGGGCATGTTTGGCAGCATGAGTGAAGGAGGCTTTGTTGCGAAATAGGAAGCCAATTCTGGATTTAATTTTGGATTGGAGATGGTTGATGTGAGTCTGGAAGTTGAGTTTATAGTCTAACCAGATGCCTAGGTATTTGTAGGTGTCCACGTATTCTAATTCGGACCCGTCGAGAGTAGTGATGATAGTCCGGTGGGCGGGTGCGGGCAGCGTTCGATAGAAAAGCATGCACTTAGTTTTACTAGCGTTTAAGAGCAGTTGGAGGCCACGGAAGGAGTGTTGTATGGCATTGAAGCTTGTTTGAAGGTTAGTAAACACAGTGTCCAAAGAGGGGCCAGATGTATACAGAATGGTGTCATCTGCGTAGAGATGGATCAGAGAGTCACCAGCAGCGAGAGCGACATCGTTGATGTATATAGAGAAAAGGGTTGGCCCAAGAATTGAACCCTGTGGCACCCCCATAGAGACTGCCAGAGGATCGGACAATAGGCCCTCCGATTTGACACACTGAACCCTGTCTGCAAAGTAGTTAGAGAACCAGGCAAGGCAGTCACTTGAGAAACCAAGGCTGTTGAGTCTGCCAATAAGAATGCGGTGATTGACAGAGTCGAAAGCCTTGGCCAGGTCGATGAAGACGGCTGCACAGCACTGTCTTTTATCGATGGCGGTTATGATATCGTTCAGTACCTTGAGCGTAGCTGAGGTGCACCCATGACCAGCTCGGAAACCAGATTGCATAGCAGAGAAGGTACGGTGGGATTCGAAGTGGTCAGTTATCTGTTTGTTAACTTGGCTTTCGAAAACTTTAGAAAGGCAGGGCAGGATGGATATTGGTCTATAACAGTTTGGGTCTAGAGTGTCTCCTCCTTTGAAGAGGGGGATGACCGCGGCAGCTTTCCAATCTCTAGGGATCTCAGATGATACGAAAGAGAGGTTGAACAGGCTAGTGATAGGTGTTGCAACAATTTTGGCTGATAATTTCAGAAAGAGAGGGTCCAGATTATCTAGCCCAGCAGATTTGTAGGGGTCCAGATTTAGCAGCTCTTTCAGAATATCAGCCGTCTGGATTTGGGTGAAGGAGAAGCGGGGGGGACTTGGGCAAGTAGCTGCCGGGGGTACAGAGCTGTTGGCCGGGGTAGGGGTAGCCAGGTGGAAAGCATGGCCAGCCGTAGCAAAATACTTATTGAAATTTTCGATAATCGTGGACTTTACAGTGTCCCAGAACTTTTTGGAGTTAGTACTACAGGAAGCAGATTTCTGTTTGAAAAAGCTGGCCTTTGCTTTTCTAACTGACTGTGTGTACTTGTTCCTGACTTCCCTGAATAGCTGCATATCGCGGGGGCTATTCGATGCTAATGCAGTGCGCCACAGGATGTTTTTGTGTTGGTCTAGTGCAGTCAAGTCTGGGGTGAACCAAGGGCTATATCTATTCTTAGTTCTACGTTTTTTGAAAGGGGCATGCTTATTTAGGATGGTGAGGAAAGCACTTTTAAAGAACAACCAGGCGTCCTCTACTGACGGGATGAGGTCAATATCCTTCCAGGATACCTGGGCCAGATCGAATAGAAAGGCCTGCTCGTAAAAGTGTTTTAGGGAGCGTTTGACAGTGATAAGGGGTGGTCGTTTGACCGCTGACCCATTGCGAACGCAGGCGATGAGGCAGTGATCGCTGAGATCCTGGTTGAAAACAGAGGAGGTGTATTTGGAGGGCAAGTTAGTCAGGATGATATCAATAATGGTACCCATGTTTACGGATTTTGGGTTGTACCTGGTGGGTTCCTTGATAGTTTGTGTGAGATTGAGGGCATCTATCTTAGATTGAAAGACAGCCGGGGTGTTAAGCATATCCCAGTTTAAGTCACCTAACAGTACAAACTCTGAAGATAGATGGGGGGCAATAGATAGATAGATAGATAGGTACTTTATTGATCCCCCGGGGGGGAAATTTCATAATCAATTCACATATGGAGTCCAGGGCACAGCTGGGGGCTGAAGGGGGTCTGTAACAGGCGGCAACAGTGAGAGACTTATTTCTGGAAAGTTGGATTTTTAGAAGTAGAAGCTCAAACTGTTTGGGCACGGACCTGGACAGTATGACAGAACTCTGCAGGTTATCTCTGCAGTAGATTGCAACTCCGCCACCTTTGGCAGTTCTATCTTGACGGGAAATATTGTAGTTGGGGATGGAAATTTCCGAATTATTGGTGGCCTTCCTGAGCCAGGATTCAGACACAGCTAGGACATCCGGGTTGGCGGAGTGTGCTAAAGCAGTGAATAAATCAAACTTAGGGAGGAGGCTTCTAATGTTGACATGCATGAAACCAAGGCTTTTACGGTTACAGAAGTCAACAAATGAGAGCGCCTGGGGAATAGGTGTAATGCTGGGAGCTACAGGACCTGGGTTTACCTCTACATCACCAGAGGAACAGAGGAGGAGTAGGATTAGGGCACGGCTGAAGGCATTAAGAACTGGTCGTCTAGTGCGTTGGGTACAGAGAGTAAAAGGAGCAGATTTCTGGGCGTGTTGAATAGATTGAGGGCATAATGTACAGACAAGGGTATAGTAGGATGTGAGTTCAGTGGAGGTAAACCTAGGCGTTGGGTAATGAAGAGAGAGGTTGCATCTCTGGAGACACCAGTTAAGCCAGGTGAGGTCTCCGCATGTGTGGGGGGAGGGACAAAAAAGCTATCAGAGGCCAGTTGAGCAGGACTGGGGGCTCTACAGTGAAATAAAACAATAATAGCTAACCTAAACAACAAAAGACAAGGCATATTGAAATAAAGGGGCATAAAAACAAAACAAAAAAAACAGTTAATTAAGAGGGCTAAGGCAACGACGGGTAATGGCAATGGATGGACAAAGAGGGTCAGTTAGAGAAAAATGTGATATGCTACACACAGGACCTGGGGCCTGGCAGTTAAACAGAAAGAAAGACTGTATAACCAAACAGTCCTGCAGGCATCAGCTGTGAAGCTGAGCAATCATAGGATCCGATGAGCAGCAAAGAGGCGAGCCAGAGAGCAAGTTCAGTGGGCGCTACACTCGGTGAGCGAGGAGGCACAGCGTTCAGTGTTAGCAGGCCGGAGCTAGCAGATGGATCTTCGGCGATGTCGCAGAGGAGAACCCTGTTGAGACCACGTCGGACAATTACGTCGGCAGACCAGTCACGGTGGCTCGGTGGGGCTCCGTGTCGACAGTAGAAGGTCCAGGCAGGTTGACAGAGGTACTGTAGCCCGGGAGAGTAGCTAGCACACGTCGGCTGTCCGGGAGATGAGCCTAGCTCACGCTAGCATAGGTAGGATGTAAACAAACAATGGAGGTTAGCCAAAAACGATGGTCACTCGATTGCAGCTAGCTAGCTGTGATGATCCGGTGTGATGGTCCTGTGATTTCAGTGGAAATCCGGTAAAATGGAAGGGAACGCGCTGGGTTGGTAGCGCGCTGTGCAGACTGGCCGATAATGTCCGAACTAAAAGCTGTCTGAGCAGCCAGAGCGGTGGTGAGGACCGCTAGCAGTGGTTAGCGATGGCTAGAAGCTAGTTAGCAAGCTAGCTAGCAGGCTAGCTTCTGACTGCGGTTCAGTTAAAAAAAATGAAAAGTAAGGATGATATATCCCTTTCACGTTGGGTAGGTGGGTTGCAGGAGAGGTAAATCGGGGACAAAATAAATACATACAAATGTATGGAAAGACAAATTACAAACTATTACAAACTATTTACACGAGACGGGACGAACAAAAACACACGTCTGCACTGTTACGCCATCTTGGAATCAATAAGCTTCTGATAGGCTAATTGACATCATTTGAGTCAATTGGAGGTGTACCTGTGGATGTATTTCAAGGCCTACCTTCAAACTCAGTGCCTCTTTGCTCGACATCATGGGAAACTAAAAAGAAATCAGCCAAGACCTCAGAAAACAAATTGTAGACCTCCACATCCTTGGAAGCAGTTGCCAAACACCTGAAGGTACCACGTTCATCTGTACAAACAATAGTATGCAAGTATAAACACCATGGGACCACGCAGCCGTCATACCACTCAGGAAGGAGACGCATTCTGTCTCCTAGAGATGAACGCACTTTTGTGCGAAAAGTGCAAATCAATCCCAGAACAACAGCAAAGGACCTTGTGAAGATGCTGGAGGAAACTGAGTTTAAATGTATTTGGCTAAGGTGTATGTAAACTTCTGACTTCAACTGTATGTTAACATTGCCAAAGCAAGTGAAGAAGATAGTAAACAATAAAAACTAACAGTAAACATTACACTCAGAAGTTCCAAAACTATAAAGATGTTTCAAATGGCATATTATGTACGTATATATACAGTGTTGTAACGATGTGCAAATGGTTGAAGTATAAAACGGAAAATAAATAAACATAAATATGGGTTGTATTTACAATGGTGTTTGTTCTTCGCTGGTTGCCCTTTTCTTGTGGCAACAGGTCACAAATCTTGCTGCTGTGATGGCTAATCAGTACTTGCTTTTGACCTTTTTTTCCCCCAGAGTGACATTTCCAAGATGGCTGCTGAGAAGTGTTTAGGTTCTTTCTAACTTTATTTACATCGATCCCATCACTCCCTAGAACAGCCAGACACATCATTTTCCCCCAAAGACCTTGAACAAGAGTGATTAGTTAATAATGTACCTGTGGTATTGAGCCGACCTGACCTATACGCTATATTAAACCTCTGTGTGTTGTCGCTGCTCAATCATTCTCTTATTGGACTCGCGCAGATTGATAAGCAAAGTTCCTCATAACAAACAGTATGGTTGAGGAAGCAAGGGAGAGAAAATCCTTATCAGAAAGTGAAAAAGGAGTATTTACAGACTGATGTAAAGGTTAGATTCAGAAAGCAACAGGAGAGTTGCAATCAAATCAAAGTATAAACATATTGACCAAAAAATATTGAATTTTACTTCAATCTGCACTTTTCCAGCACCTTTCAACTAGGTTTGCTATCTTTACCACTCTGACGTGATGTGAAATGAAGCTCAGACATGATCAGTGAGCTGGACAGTCTGTCGTGGGTTAGGACATCTCCTGACTAGACCTGTACCTAGGACAGAGTAAGCTGGTGTTACCGTTATCCCTCAGTGTCAGTGTCACCGTCATCTCTCTCTCTCTCTCTCTCTCTCTCTCTCTCTCTCTCTCTCGCTCTCGCACTCTCTCTCGCTCTCTTTTTCGCTCCTACACTTTCTCCTACTATCTCTCCCTCTCTCTCTTTCTCGCTCTAATCGTCCCTCCCCTCCCCTCTCCTCTCTCCTCCGTTCTGATGTGATGTGCAGTTTTAGGTTCCCACAGGACAGGAAGTTGATCCATCCTAACCTCTCTATCTATGTCAGGCCCCATCAGCAGGTTATACCGCAGGCAGGCAGAACTTCTTGGGTCTCAACACTGGTAATTTCTCTACGTGAGAGAGCGATCAAGAGAGAGAGAGACAGAGACAGAGACTGAGACAGAGATGCAAAAAGAGAGATGCAAAGAGGGAGAAAGAGGGAGGGATGGATGCAGGGGATGGAGAGAGAGAGAGGAGAGGAGAGGAGAGGAGAGGAGAGGAGAGGAGAGGAGAGGAGAGGAGAGGAGAGGAGAGGAGAGGAGAGGAGAGACAAACACACACACAAACTGGCCCAGCTGTCAGCACCTCTCATTAGTCTAAGATAGCCTCAATGCCAATGTGTCACTTATTACTAAAAGCCCTGATTCAGAGCTTCTCCCCTCCTGCTCTGTTTGGCCACAAATACAGTTGGCTCAGCCACACACACCAGCACACACACACACACACATACACACATTAAACCACATTTCATCTAATTTCATTTAACAATCACCTCCTCCTCTTCTCCTCTGGGATTCAGGCTTAAATTAAAAAGAGCCATAAAGGCCAACCGCTTGTCTTCTGCCTCTATTTAAAATCTAGTTATTGGTCGTGTTCAGGGTGTAAATAAAAACTAAATGTCATTATTGCTCAGTAAGGCTTCCACTGCTGCAAGCTATGACGGGCGGGAGGGCCGGAGTGCATGAGGGAGGGAGGGAGGGATGGAGGGCAGTGGTGTCGGAATGAAAGGGGCTGAATCCCAAATGGAACCCTATTCACTATATTCATTTTTATTTTTATTGATTTAACCTTTAACCTTTATTTAACTAGGCAAGTCAGTTAAGAACAAATTCTTATTTACAATGACGGCCTACCCTGGCCTCCCCTAACCCGGATGACGCTGAGCCAATTTTGCGCCGCACTATGGGACTACTGATCACGGCCAGTTGTGATACAGCCCGGGATGCAACCAAGCGCTCCGCTCAAGGGCACATCAACAGATCCCCCACCCAGCCGACTCAGGGATTCGAAGTAGCAACCACCGGGGCCACCCGTCTCTCCCAACTGCCCCTCAACTATACAAGATAATTTGTGTGTATGTATTGATATGTGGGCTGCGTGTGCCTTTAGTATATGTGCCGATAGATAGATAGATAGATAGATAGATAGATAGATAGATAGATAGATAGATAGATAGATAGATAGATAGATAGATAGATAGATAGATAGATAGATAGATAGATAGATAGATAGATAGATAGATAGATAGATAGATAGATAGATAGATAGATAGATAGATAGATAGATAGATAGATAGATAGATAGATAGATAGATAGATACTTTATTGATCCCCGAGGGGAAATTTCTTTGTCAAGCAGCTACAACAAAACATAGGGAAGGTGCAAAATGCCAAAAAGAAAATACACAACATATATATATATATCTGTATAATGTCATGTTTTAGGTTTTGTGTGGACCCCAGGAAGAGTAGCTGCTGCTTTTGCAACAGTTAATGGGGATCCTAATAAAATACCAACAAATACCAAATTATTTTGTATTTATTTAACCTTTAACTTGGCGATTCAGTTAAGAACAAATTCTTATTTACAATGATGGCCTACACCGGTCAAACTCGGACGACGCTGGGCCAATTGTGTGACGTCCTGTGGGACTCCAAATCACGGCAGGTTGTCATACAGTCTGGATTGAAACCAAGTTGTCTGTAGTGACGCCTCTAGCACTGAGATGCAGTGTCTTAGACCGCTGCGTCACTTGGGAGTCCAAGAACCCCCCCACCTCCTAGGAAAAAAGGGTGACGGGCGGTGAAACGCAAGCGTCCCCAAAATATGAAATCAGCTGAAGTCATGGTTGACCAATGAGCATCATTCATCTTGTCAACCCACCAAACAAGTATTTAAAATACAACAATCAAGCTGCCAACAACTGGGACCACACACGGTAGGCAGATTCAGTGCGATGCAGTGCCTTAGACCGCTGCGCCACTCTGGAGGCCTTCGTTTTGAAATTCTAGCGCAAGCGGGAGGGGTGTGGCTTTGTGACAATGATCAAAAGCAGCCGCTCATCGATTTGACAGCTCAATCAATTACACCTCCTCCGACAGCTATGCCAGTTAACGCTTAATCTGATTGAATCTAGGCCTAAAACCTTCAGGTGTTCTGGATTATCTTTCGCTAACAAGCATGTCTATGATAGCCTAATCCTGAAGATAGATAGATAGATAGGTACTTTATTGATCCAATACATTTCTTGAAATTTCTTGAAGAAAGAAGACATGCATTTCCTCATCCAAAACACGGACGGCCTGTGCTGTGCCAGTGATCCTGGCAGAGCTTGTCAGGAGAAGTGGAATATCCATTATCCTCCTCTTCTGAAATAATGTTTATTTTCTTTACTTTTGTTGTTCACTGCGGGATCTGACTCACTCTGCCTCACTCTGCCATCTTGGTTAATCTGTATTTCCCTTTTGTCAAACCTAATCCTTTCTTTAAAGCAGCACCTGCAGAAGCTATATCCTCCTCTCTCCATGTTTATCCCACGTAAAATTAATTGGTTGCACATTTGTTTGGCCAGCTTTATTTCACAGTAATGCCAGTAAACACAACTCAGAAAACACGTATTTCTGTCTCTTGCAAATGTCATTGACGTAAAACTTTAGAACAGCATATGACCATCATATGCAACACACAATAAAACTATACAAAGTCTATTAAAAAGCAAATCTGTCTCCAATCAACATTATAGTAAAACCATGTGCAATCAAGTATTTTGCGTTTAGCTGAGCAAAATCAAGGAATGGTCATGAGAAGCGAATATCAAATGTAGTATTATTTAATAACTTTGTAAAATAAATGGATTCACATACAAGGCATAAAGCTTAAATTCCAAAGCAATACTGACATTAACAAAGCATACTTCTAGGCATCTAGATCCTACGGTTAACTTACAAGACAAAGTATGAACAAAGAGCTTCTAGGACAGAGGCCTAGAAGCCTAGGAAATGAGAATTGATCATACAACCTTCCTCCATGGACTGGATACAGGCTAAGAGACAGGAGAACAGACCTCTATTCCATTTACAACATCTGAAGGTGTAGCTCTTCAAAACCAAAAATCAACCACCATAGCCCTAAAGTAACAGCAATACTTTTAAATGGTAACTTTTAAGAGACCTTTTTCAGGTCTCAGGTAAACTGTCTAACACATTCAATCAATCAATCTACTAATGTCATGTGTATGCTCTGACAGCTGCAGAGAGCGAGAGTGCGAGCAAGCTCGAGAGCGAGAGATACACTTGGATTTCTGGGCAGGGACATATACAGGATGCTACCCTCCACAACATGACCTTCACTCCAAATCAAAACTCCAAACCCACAACCTGATTTTGGACGGAATTACGTGGAAGTCGTCATACCACCAAACAGAAACCTGAAAACACCATCCAACCTGGAACTGAGTGAGTAGGTTTAGTCTGAAGATATTTTTTACTTTCAAAAGCCAAGAAGAAAAAGACATATTTTTTATTTTAGAAAGACTGAATGCTAAGGCTACCAAGCTAGGACAAAGAGATACATCTTCAATTAGCACTGGCGTGTGATGTGAGAGGTGTCAAAGCCCTTTAGCCCAACAATGGCAGGAGAGTCGAACAGTCTATCACAACCAAAGGGAGAATCCTTAGAAGCACCCTCCCGCTGTTCAGAGGTAATTAAAATACAGTACCCTCTGTATGCAATGAATGATAAGACACGAAAAGAGTACAAAATGAAGCTCCTTATGGAAAATATAAGAGACACTTTTTGCTGACAGTTATAAAACTGGGAACATAAGCAACGTTATCTTCCACACAGACCATCCCCTGGCATGGCACAGGGCTATATTAGCACACTAGCCCTCTGTTAAGGGGGGGGGGGTGTTACAGATGGGTGGAAACTCAGGATACTAGACAACGAGGACTCTGAGTCAGCTAATATAAATCTCTATAAGTCTGGAACAGTATTGGTACAGGAAAACCCCAAACAGTTTCAGCTGGGCTTTCATCTAATCAAAGAAATAGCTCAGCAGGAGAAGCCCTCCCTACAGAAAGATACCCCCACCCCGAGCGGGTCAAACCTCTTTATTATATAACGCCACAGACTAGCAACCCCAAGCGGAAAGCCAACCTCCCAGCACAGAGTACTATGCCCTCATTGAAATGAAGGATAAATTCACCCAGCTAGAGGTAAGGCAGGTGGAGCTGGAACAGCAGGTGATTACCCACTAGTCAGCACAGATCCAGACAACAGTCCAGCAAAACAGCCACCTCAGATCCTGACCACAGCCTCGACATCACAGCCGGACAAACAAATTAAGAACCCCAAGCCCAGGGGATCCCAACCCCTCTGAGCACCCCTGATAGCCCTCTTGACAAGGCCCACACATCCACTGAGGACACACTGTCACGAGTCGGGAGTGAGCGAGACCAAGGCGCAGCGCATTCATAGTTCGACATTTAATTACACCAAATGACGAACTATACAAACAAAACCACGGGTACACAAAACCAACGTAATACACCTACTTTTGACCTGCGACATATAACGATACATATATTATGAACCACAGCCCCGGTGTGGAAACATACATGCATATGTAGGATCCCTAATTAGAGAAGATGCAATGCAGCTGCCTCTAATTAGAGATCCTACACAAACCACCTACAGCCCCAGAAAATGATAGACCTGTCAGACTCTGACCATGGCACATAGAGAAGCAATAGGCTTCTCTATGGCCAGAGCCTGACACACACAAAAGCCTGAGATTGTGCTCCTCATTGACTGAAATGGCAAATACATTCAAGTGGAGAAACTCTGGTGCCCAAACACTAGGCATGCCCTGGCGCTGTTGTCAGAGGACAGACTAGGGTCCCCCAGCCACATAATTCACACAAGTGCAAATGACCTGAGGGCCCAGCAGAAAAGGGTGGCCACAGCACTCAAGGGAGTGATTGAAAAAATGTCTTCCGCTTCCCCAACGCACAAGTGGTACCATGAAAAGACATTCACCCTGCCACCATACAGAGGGTGAATGCAAGCATTTAGCGAGACTGTGCCTCAAAACCTAATGGCTACCTGGCCAACCACTTCACCCTGGACTTGAACAGCCTTTACGACCAGGTCCACCTCTACAAGGCAGCAATCCCAGCTTTTACTATCTCATCCTGGATTATACAAGGTCTGAGGTCATCTGCCTTTGGCCTAAAGAGCAGAAACCCAGACTTCAAAGAAATTGGACATTGTCATCCTACAAGAAACATGGTATAAACCTGACGGACCCACTGTTTGCCCTCTAGGTTACAGAGAACTGGTAGTCCCATCCACCATACTACCAGGTGTGAAACAGGGAAGAGACTCAGCGGGTATGCTAATTTGGTATAGAGTAGACCTAACCCACTATTAAATTAGTAAAAACAGGAGCATTTCACATCTGGCTAGAAAATAATAAGGAAAACATCTCAACAGAGAAAAATTTCCTCATGTGTGCTACGTATATCCCCCCAATGGAATCCCCATACTTTAACAATGACAGCTTCTCCATTCTTGAGGGGGAGATCAACCATTTCCAGGCCCAGGGACATGTACTAGTCTGTGGCGAACTAAATGCCAGAACAGGACAAGAACCTGACACCCTCAGCAATCATCGGGACAAACACCTACCTGGAGGTGACAGCATTCCCTCCCCCACAACTACGACAACATCTCCTGCAGCTCTGTCGGACGCTGGGTATGTACATAGTCAATGGTAGGCTTCGAGGGGACTCCTACGGTAAGTACACATATATCTCATGTCTTGGCAGTTGTACTGTAGACTACTTTATCACTGAGCTCAACCCAGAGTCTCTTAGAGCGTTCACAGTCAGTTTACTGACACCCCTATAAGATCAGAGCAAAATCACACTCTACTTAAAAAGAGCTATGCTCAATCATGAGGCATCAAAGCCAAAGGAACTTAATAATATTAAGAAATGCTATAAATGGAAGGAAAGTAGTGTTGAAATCTACCAAAAAACAATTAGGCAACAACAAATTCTATCCCTTCTAGATAATTTCCTGGACAAAACATTTCACTGTAATAGTGAAGGTGTAAACTTGTCAGTAGAAAACCTAAACAGTATACTTGACCTCTCAGCTTCCTTATCAAATCAAAAAATGTCAAACAGAAAACCGAAGAAAATTAACAAAGACAAATGGTTTGATGAAGAATACAAAAACCTAAGAAATAAATTGAGAAACCTTTCCAACCAAAAACATAGAGACCCAGAAAACCTGAACCTACACCTTCACTATGGTGAATCACTAAAAACAATACAGAAATACACTAAGGAAAAAAACAGCATGTCATAAACCAGCTCAATGTAATTGAAGAATCAATAGACTAACCACTTCTTGGAAAATTGGAAAACACTAAACAACAACACAAAGAGCTATCTATTCAAAACAGATTTCCATACATCTCTGTTTTGGATAGATAGCTCTTCGTGTTATTGTTTGTTTAGTGTGTTCCAATTTTCCAATCTTTTTGGCCCTATAACAAAGAACAGAGAGCAAATAAATACACATGAACAAATGCAAATCCTAGAATCAACTATTAAAGACTACCAGAACCCACTGGATTCTCCAATTACATAGAATGAACTACAGGATAAAATACAAACCCTCCAACCCAAAAAGGCCTGTGGTGTTGATGGTATCCTCAATGAAATTATAAAATATACAGACCACAAATTCCAATTGGCTATACTTAAACTTTTTAACATTATCCTTAACTCTGGCATCATCCCTAAGATTTGGAACCAAGGACTGATCACCCCTATCCACAAAAGTGGAGACAACAGCAACCTTGGGAAAATCCTCTACATTATCATTAACAGCAGACTAGTTCATTTCCTCAGTGAAAAAAATGTACTGAGCAAATGTCAAATTGGCCTTTTACCAAATGACCATATGACAGACCACGTATTCACCCTGCACACTAATTGACAAATAAACCAAAACAAATCAGTTCAAGCCCCACCCTCCTCAACATATATCAACAAATTGGCGAGGGCACTAGAACAGTATGCAGCCCCCGGCCTCACCCTACTAGAATCTGAAGTCAGATGTCTACTGTTTGCTGTCGATCTGGTGCTTCTGTCCCCAACCAAGGAGGGCCTACAGCTGCACCTACATCTTCTGCACAGATTCTGTCAGACCTGGGCCCTGACAGTAAATCTCAGTAAGACAAATATAATGGTGTTCCTAAAAAGGTCCAGTTAGCAGGACCACAAATACAAATTAGACACTGTTGCTCTAGAGCACACAAAAAACTATACATACCTTGGCCTAAACATCAGCGCCACAGGTAACTTCCACAAAGCTGTGAACAAGAGACATGAGACAAGGCAAGAAGGGCCTTCTATGCCATCAAACATAAAATTAGACATACCAATTAGGATCTGACAGAAAATACTTTAATCAGTTATAGAACCCATTGCACTTCATGGTAGTGAGGTCTGTGGTCCACTCACCAACCAAGAATTCACAAAATGGGACAAACACCAAACTGAGAGTAGAATTTGGCCGATACCCGCTAATCATCAAAATCCAGAAACGAGCCTTTTTCATTCTACAACCACCTAAAAGGAAGCGATTTCAGAACCTTCCATAACAAAGCCATCACCTACAGAGAGATGAACCTGGAGAAGAGTCCCCTAAGCAAGCTGGTCCTGGACAAAAACACATTTAGATCCAAACAAATCATGAGAAAACAAAAAGAGAATTACTTGACACATTGGAACGAATTACTGAGCAAACTAGAATGCTATTTGGCCCTAAACAGAGAGTACACAGTGGCAGAATACCTGACCACTGTGACTGACCCAAATTTAAGGAAAGCTTTGACTATGTACAGATTCAGTGAGCATAGCCTTGCTATTGAGAAAGGCCGCCGTAGACAGACCTGGCTCTCAAGAGAAGACAGGCTATGTGCACACTGCCCACAAAATGAGGTGGAAACTGAGCTGCACTTCCTAACCTCCTGCCAAATGTATGACCATATTAGAGACACATATTTCCTTCAGATTACACAGATCCACAAAGAATGCAGAGCAGCTGCCTCTAACTGAGGACCAACACAAAACCAACATAGAAAGATAACATATAGAACCTGTCAGGCTCTGACCATAGACAACTAGAGTGAGCCAAAGGCTCCCCTATGACCAGAGCCTGACAGTACCCCCCCACCCCCCACCCAAAGGCACGGACTCCCAACCGCAAGACACTATAACAAAAATTGGTTAGGCTGGGAAGCTGACGTCGGTGGCGGTACTGGCCCCCGGCGCAGTGGACAGCTCCGACAGTGGAGCTGTGCTGACGACCGGTCCAGGGCTGGGATGACGACGACGACGACATAGAAACAGAACATATAGAATCTGTCAGGCTCTGACCATAGACAACTAGAGGGAGCCAAAGGCTCCCCTATGACCAGAGCCTGACACTTATACAACACATTTTCTATGGAAGACATCCAATTAACGATGCACAGTGACAGTAGCCTGATAACGAGGCAGAAATACAAGTAGATTTGAAACAAAGTCAACTGTTCAAAACAACATTTGGTTTATCTGAGAGCGTATGGTAAATTGGACTGCAATGGCATTAGTGTAATGATGGAGAAAACTGAGACATAAGGGTGTGCATGTGTTTGTGCATGTGTGTGTACATGCGTACATCTGAGCATGCATGTGTGTGAGAGAGTGTGCGTACTTTTCAATCCCCCTCTCTCATTTGGCAGTCAGGCTTTTGTATGCCTCCTCAGAGTTTAACACCAACGCTTGTTAGTATGGCCCTGACAGCTGTCTGTCTGGCACCTACACCCATTGCCCTGCTATAAAAGAGAGAGAGGGATGGAGGGAGACAGGGAGAGAGAGAGAAAGAGGGAGAGAGAGAAAGAGACATAGACAGAGAGGGAGAGAGATCAATGAGTGTGAGAGAGGAAACACAGCACTGATATGCATATGTTTCCTCTCCATCCCTTCCTATTGTAATAACACCATCCTAAAACAGTCCTGTATTGGGACCCATCCACAACTCACAGAGTCTGGTCAGAGGATTAACCAGCTCACAGAGTCTGGTCAGAGGATTAACCAGAGATAAATACAAGTCAGCTCACAGAGTCTGGTCAGAGGGTTAACCAGAGATGAATAGAAGTCAGCTCTGCAGTCAAAGAATCTCTTAGCATTCAAGTCAAGGAGACCAGTGCACTAGAGAGTTGTAGAGAAACACTTATTCCTGGAGCTAGCTGCAAGCCTTTCTTATACAGAGAGCAGTCCACAGAGCTTTTCAATGTCAGAGAGCAGCCCACAGAGCTTTTCAAGGTCAGAAGACTCCTGAATCAATTGGAAGAACACAAGCGGTTCCCTGAGGCAAGGCCACAGGTGGGTGGTACAAGTCTGGACACACACTCCAGAGGCCGGCCCAGCCCCAGTGTGTGTGCACATGTGTGTGTGTGTGTGTGTGTGTGTGTGTGTGTGTGTGTGTGTGTGTATAGTGAAGTAATATTTATCATATAGGCTATATTATATACCTAAAATGAGACCTGCAATAACACTATGCAATTAACATTAAACATAATAATGATTTAACAATATGCAAGACGGGCTCCCTAGTGCCGTAGCGGTCTAAGGCACTGCATCTCAGTGCTAGAGCTGTCACTACAGACACCCTGGTTCGAATCCAGGCTGATCACCCAGGCCCAATCGCCAAAGGATGTCACAGCATTCAAAGAGTTGGGGGGGATGAGTCCAATGCAACTGATAAAGACAGTTGCATTGGAGTCCAATGCAATTCATAAAGACAATAAAACATATTTGCATACAGTAGTTTAGAGTTCACCCTGCACAAATACAAGTTACCACAGAGATCATACATCCATATAGATAGCATCAGAGTCAGGGGACAAATATCGGATACATCCCAAACATGGCTGCAGTATCTCATTCGATCACACATTTCAATAGTCAGTCTGCTGGACACCGTGTGAGACATAGAGATGAATTTTGGCCTTGCTGCCTCCCTTCCCCCTGGATCTCCACAGGACAAGGCAGGGGGGTTTTCCACCTTGCTGGCCCCAATTTCCCCCTCACAGATGGGGCAGTGTGATCTTGCTAATATGCCTGAATCCCAACCACTGGAGCTCTGCTTTTGAGAAAAAACCCTCTCTCACGAAGGGATCAAAGACATTTTCCTCACCTCCTGAGGTTAATACTCGCTCTCTCTCTCTCTCTCTCTCTCTCTCTCTCTCTCTCTCTCTCTCTCTCTTTCTCACCATGAAGAGGTGGGGGGGTTCTTGGACTCCCAAGTGACGCAGCGGTCTAAGACACTGCATCTCAGTGCTAGAGGCGTCACTACAGACAACTTGGTTTCAATCCAGACTGAAACCAAGGGCGTCACACAATTGTATAACCCACAGGGCGTCACACAATTGGCCCAGCGTCGTCCGAGTTTTACTGGTGTAGGCCATCATTGTAAATAAGAATTTGTTCTTAACTGAATCGCCAAGTTAAAGGTTAAATAAATACAAAATAATTTGGTATTTGTTGGTATTTTATTAGGATCCCCATTAACTGTTGCAAAAGCAGCAGCTACTCTTCCTGGGGTCCACACAAAACCTAAAACATGACATAATACAGATATATATATATATTTTGTGTATTTTCGTTCTGGCATTTTGCACCTGCCCCCCCGGGGATCAATAAAGTATCTATCTATCTATCTATCTATCTATCTATCTATCTATCTATCTATCTATCTATCTATCTATCTATCTATCTATCTATCTATCTATCTATCTATCTATCTATCTATCTATCTATCTATCTATCTATCTATCTATCTATCTATCTATCTATCTATCTATCTATCTATCTATCTATCTATCTATCTATCTATCTATCTATCTATCTATCTATCTATCTATCTAATAATTAAGCCTAGGGATCGATTTGATAATATGCTGCTGTGATGGCACACTGTGGTATTTCACCCAGTAGATATGGGAGTTTTTCAAAACAAAAAGTAAATTCTTTGTGCATCTGTGTAATCTTTGGGAAATATGTGTCTCTAATATGGTCATACATTTGACAGGAGGTTAGGAAGTGCAGCTCAGTTTCCACCTCATTTTGTGGGCAGTGTGCACATAGCCTGTCTTCTCTTGAGAGCCAGGTCTGCCTACGGCGGCATTTCTCAATAGCAAGGCTATGCTCACTGAGTCTGTACATAGTCAAAGCTTTCCTTAAATTTGGGTCAGTCACAGTGGTCAGGTATTCTGCTACTGTGTGCTCTCTGTTTAGGACCAAAAAGCATTCTAGTTTGCTCAGTTTTTGTCAAGTAATTCTCTTTTTGTTTTCTCATGATTTGTTTGGGTCTAAATGTGTTGTTGTCCTGCGGCTCTGTGGGGTCTGTTCGTGTTTGTAAACAAAGCCCAAGGACTTGCTTAGCGGACTCTTCTCCAGGTTCTTCTCTCTGTAGGTGCTGGCTTTGTTATGGAGGATTCGGGAATCGCTTCATTTTAGGTGGTTGTAGAATTTAACGCCTCTTTTCTGGATTTTGATCATTTGCGGGTATCGTCCTAATTCTGCTCTGCATGCATTATTTGGTATTTTTCATTGTACACTGAGGATATTTTTGCTGAATTCTGCATGCAGATTCTCAATTTGTTTGGTGAGTGGACTCCAGACCTCACTACCATAAAGGGCAATGGGTTCTATAACTGATTAAAGTATTTTTAGTCAGATCCTAATTGGTATGTCAAATTTTATGTTCCTTTTGATGGCATAGAAGACCCTTCTTGACTTGTCTCTCAGATAGTTCACAGCTTTGATAGATAGATAGCTACAACTATACAGGTCGATGGCAGAGAAATACTTAAATAGCTACAGGTAAACGTACAGTTAAATGTACAGGTAAGTGAATATTTGCATGCTTACAATAACAGTACAGGTAAATGACAGGAAGAGATACTTAAATAGCTGAATGTGCGTATAATATAATAATAATAATTCCCTTAAAATACAGCCCTTAGTACAGGGTTTAATTACAGATAAATGCACGTATTGCACATTCGATATACTAAAAGCAATGAAAAAAGATACAACTGACAGGATACTAATTTGCAGTCCTGAGTGAATTACTATGTAAGTTCAGTCCAAGAATTACTTACAATATTGCACGTGATATGATATAACAACTGTACATGAATATGTATATTCAGTCCTGAATGAATGATTGCTGAATTAATAAGTCCTGAGTGAATGAGTGATTACAGACCAGAGAGTTACTCACGGAGGATGCCTAATTGTTAAACTAGGTCCTAACACCCCAACAGTTCCAGGTCTATGTTGCCGACGGCACGGCACCCCGGTGAGGCATTAAATAGTCTAATAGCCGCCGGCAGGAAGGACCTCCTGTAGCGCTCTCTGGCACACTGTGGTGGGATCAGTCTGTGACTGAAAGTGTTCCTCTGCGTCACAACCATGGCATGCAGAGGGTGGGTGACGTTGACCATGATGGCCAGCAGTTTGGCCAGGATCTTTCTCTCCTCCACCTCCTCTAGAGTGTCAAGGCTCATCCCCAGAACAGAGCTAGCCTTCCTGATCAGCTTATTTACCCGAGAAGCATCACCAGCCTTTATGTTGGCGCCCCAGCACACCACAGCATTAAAGATGCACAGAATGGTAGAATGTATGCAGTAGTTTATTGCACAAGTTGAAGAAAGTAGAGTTGGCCCTTTTTGTACAGGGCCCCGTTGTTACCAGCCCATTCCAGCCTGCTGTCCATATGGACTCCCAGGAACTTGTATGAACCAAACATTTCCACATCCATCCCCTGTATAGGGACTGCAGTCAGTTTGGCCTTGGTTCTCCTGAAGTATACAACCATCTCCTTTGTTTTTCTGATCACACCACACCACAAAGTCATTGATTGTGCTCCTGTACTCCTCCTCCTGCCCACCCCTGATGCTCCCTACAATTGCGGAGTCAACCGAGAACTTCTGCAGGTTGCGTGTTTCAGAGTTATATCTGAAGTCTGAGGTGTAGAGGGTTCCCTGGGTGGCCCCTGTGTTGCTCACTGCCCGTTCTGACACACAGCTCTGTAGCCGCACAAATTGTGGCCTACCAGTCAGGTAGTCCGTAACCCAGGAGACTAAGGGTGCTTACACTTTCATCCTCCTCATCTTCTCACCCAGTAGCAGGGGCTGAATGTTGTTGAAGGCACTGGAGAAGTCAAAAAACATAACCCTCACAGTGCTACCTGCGTTGTCCAGGTGAGAGTAGGCCCTCTGCAGAAGGTAGATGATTGCATCATCCACCCCGGAAGTTACCTTTTCCCAAGGTTGCTGTTGACGCATATCCCACAGTAGTTATTGGGGTCAAATTTGTCCACGCTTTTGTGGATAGCGGTGATCAGTCCTTGGTTCCAAATATTGGGGATGATGCCAGAGTTAAGGATAATGTTAAAAAGTTTAAGTATAGCCAATTGGAATTTGTGGTCTGTATATTTTATAATTTCATCAACACCACAGGCCTTTTTGGGTTGGAGGGTTTGTATTTTGTCCTGTAGTTCATTCTATGTAATTGGAGAATTCAGTGGGTTCTGGTAGTCTTTAATAGTTTGTTATAGGATTTGCATTTGATCATGTATATTTATTTGCTCTTTGTTCTTTGTTATAGGGCCAAAAATATTGAAGAAGTGCTTTATCCATACATCTCCATTTTGGATACATAACTCTTCATGTTGTTGTTTGTTTAGTTTGTTCCAATTTTCCCAGAAGTGGTTAGATTCTATGGATTCTTCGTTTACATTGAGCTGATTTCTGACGTGCTGTTCCTTCTTTTTCCGTAGTGTATTTCTGTATTGTTTTAGTGATTCACCATAGTGAAGGCTTAGGCTCAGGTTTCTGTGTCTCTATCTTTTTGGTTGTATAGGTTCCTCAATTTCTTTCTTAGGTTTTTGTGATTGTGGTTAATTTTCTTTGGTTTTCTGTTTGAAATTGTTATATTTGATAAGGAAGCTGAGAGGTCAAATATACTGTTTAGGTTTTTTACTGCCAAGTTTACACCTTCACTATTACAGTGAAACGTGTTGTCCAGGAAATGATCTTGTTGCCTAATAGTTTTTTGGTAGATCTCTCTCTCTCTCTCTCTCTCTCTCTCTCTCTCTCTCTCTCTCTCTCTCTCTCTCTCTCTCTCTCTCTCTCTTTCCCTGTCATTCCATCCTCATAGGACAACGGGTAAAGGGGAGGAGAAGAAGAGAAATGGAACAACAGAGCTCCAAGGAAGCATTAGGCAATTTACCTTGACATATACAGTAACTCTCACAAAAAAAAAGACTTGCCGCTAGTGTCGTCTTAGAGAAAGTTTAGAGAAAATTCTTAGACAGATGTCAGAGGATGAGCTCAGATAAATAAGTGTGTGTGTGTGTGTGTACATGTCTTACTATGCTTGTGATACCAAAAGTCCTCACAGGAATAGTAAATCAAGGACATTTTGCAGGTCCTCACTTGTAAAACAGATATTTTAGGTTTAGGGGTTAGGATTAGGGTTAGGGTTAGAATTAGGCTTAGGGTTAGAATTAGGGTTAGGAGTTGTGGTTAGGGGTTAGGGTAAGAATTAGGGTTAGGGTTATGGTTAGAATTAGGGTTAGGAGTTGGGGTTATGGTTAGGGTTAGGGTTAGGGTTAGCGTTAGGGTTAGGGGTTAGGAAAATAGGATTTTGAATGGGATTCAATTGTTGGTCCACAAAATGTCCTCACAAGTATAGTAAGACATAGTTTGTGTGTGTGTGTGTGTGTGTGTGTGTGTGTGTGTGTGTGTGTGTGTGTGTGTGTGTGTGTGTGTGTGTGTGTGTGTGTGTGCATGGCACCCAATATTTAGCCCCATTGTTGAGAATAGCTGACATTTTACATAATCTTGATGCACACATTCAACTGAATATCCACAATTAGCATGTTTCTGTGACATAAAAAATTATGTATATGCTATCTGACTACATTTTCCTGTTTTACAATTTAAATAATTCTACAACATGGAAATAACACCATGCATGCAATGCCACCCAATACATCACTTTTTAAGTAATAAGTCAATCTGTAACTTTCTCTCAATGTGTGAATGTGGAACTGAACTAAGCATTTCTTAGTCAGATTTTTTTTTTGTTTCTGTGCATTTCTGATGATAATATTCCATAATGACAGCCGCTCTGTATGGTGTTGTATGGCTCATTACAACAGACGCTGCCTCACAAATGGCACCCTATTTCCTACATAGTGAACTATGGGTCCTGGTCCAGAGAAGTGTACTATATAGGAAATAGGGTACTATTTGGGACACAGACAGAACACTGTACCAAGCAGTGCTAATCACTAATCACTCTTGGCCTGAATTCTAATGGCTATAATGCTTCATTAAAACACTGTCTAAATGACTGACTGGTTCAGAGAGAGAGAAGGGAGAGAGAGACTGGATGAAGGGAGGAAGGAAGGAAGGAAGGAAGTGAGACAGAGAGATAGAGAGAGAGATAGAGAGAGAGAGAGAGAGAGAGAGAGAGAGAGAGAGAGAGAGAGAGAGAGAGAGAGAGAGAGAGAGAGAGAGAGAGAGAGAGAGATGGAGAGAGAGAGTCTGGGAGCACACTCTGTAGGGTAATCTATGATTACCGTAAATGTAGGCTAGTCTATGATTACCGTAAATGTAGGCTAGTCTATGAATACTGTAAATGTAGACTAGTCTATGAATACTGTAAATGTAGGCTAGTCTATGATTACCATAAATATAGGCTAGTCTATGATTTCCGCAAATGTAAGCTATTCTATGATTACGTAAATGTAGGCTAGTCTATGATTACTGTAAATGTAGGCTAGTCTATAATTACCGTAAATGTAAGCTAGTCTATGATTAGCATAAATGTAGGCTAGTCTATGATTACCGTAAATGTAGACTAGTCTATGAATACTGCAAATGTAGGCTAGATGATTACCATAAATATAGGCTAGTCTATGATTTCCGCAAATGTAAGCTATTCTATGATTACGTAAATGTAGGCTAGTCTTTGATTACCATAAATGTAGGCTAGCCTATGATTGCAGTAAATGTAGGCTTGTCTATGATTACAGTAAATGTAGGTTAGTCTATAATTACCGTAAATGTAGGCTAGTCTATGATTACCATAAATGTAGGCTAGTCTATGATTACCGCAAATGTAGGCTAGTCTATGATTACTGTACATGTAGGTTAGTCTATGAATAACCGTAAATGTAGGCTAGTCTATATTACGTAAATGTAGGTTAGTCTATGATTACCGTAAATACAGGCAGACTGTGATTACCTGAGGTGAGACTGGGAACAATGGTTAGTGAAGTAGATGTGTGGCTTTGTGATGCGGTAACTGTTTCTGTACACTTGCATCTTATGGGAAAAAACTTACTAACAGCCAATTCCCTTCATAGCGGTCAAATGTTTTGCACTATTACATGAATAGGGTTTCATTTGTCAGACAGACCTGAATTTTTGCCTGGGACCTAAACGATCCAATTTCTAAGTGCGTTGTAGTTAACTGTAGAGAGGTTGCTAACTGCACAAGAAGCATTCTGTACCTTATAGAAACACCGTGGACAATACACCATTATTACTACAAGGTCATAAAGCATAGCAACATAACCAACTCAATCCATCTGTTACAGCCTTGTGGTAAGACACCGCCTCTTCTGACTCACTCATCTATTGCTGCAGAAACCAGGTCCACAATATCGCCCTACCTTTCAAAAATGCAGTAACAGCTCATAGGGCAGAATAAAATAATGAAATGTTATATACTGAATTCTCTCGTTCAAAGGCCTCTACTGTGTGAAGAGGTTGCTACGATACTGACTGCTCACGCCCAAAGGCTTCTACTGTGTGAATAGGTTGCTACGATACTGAATACTCTCGTTCAAAGGCCTCTACTGTGTGAAGAGGTTGCTACGATACTGACTGCTCACGCCCAAAGGCTTCTACTGTGTGAATAGGTTGCTACGATACTGAATACTCTCGTTCAAAGGCCTCTACTGTGTGAAGAGGTTGCTACGATACTGAATACTCTCGTTCAAAGGCCTCTACTGTGTGAATAGGTTGCTACGATACTGAATACTCTCGTTCAAAGGCCTCTACTGTGTGAAGAGGTTGCTACGATACTGAATACTCTCGCTCAAAGGCCTCTACTGTGTGAAGAGGTTGCTACGATACTGAATACTCTCGCTCAAAGGCCTCTACTGTGTGAAGAGGTTGCTACGATACTGAATACTCTCGTTCAAAGGCCTCTACTGTGTGAAGAGGTTGCTACGATACTGAATACTCTCGCTCAAAGGCCTCTACTGTGTGAATAGGTTGCTACGATACTGAATACTCTCGTTCAAAGGCCTCTACTGTGTGCAGAGGTTGCTACGAAAATGACTACTCTCGCTCAAAGGCCTCTACTGTGTGAAGAGGTTGCTACGATACTGAATACACAGCATGTTTGTGTATAATCTTCATGGTACAGTAGGCACACGATAGCTGTGAGGACAAAAATAGCAACACAAGTAATGCCTATCCAACTGATTACATCCCACATAATAAGATACCCTCACATCAAATGCTGCATGACCCATGTCTAGAGAATTGTAATATGGTGTGGTAATTTAGTGTAATATGCTGTGGTAATGTAGTATAATATGGTGTGGTAATATAGTTTAAAATGGTATGGTAATGTAGTTTAAAATGGTGTGGTAATGTAGTGTAATATGGTGTGGTAATATAGTGTAGTATGTTGTGGTAATGTAGTGTAATATTGTGTGGTAATATAGTGTAATATGGTGTGGTAATGTAGTGTAATATTGTGTGGTAATGTAGTGTAATATGTTGTGGTAATATAGTGTAATATGGTGTGGTAATGTAGTGTAATATGGTGTGGTAATGTAGTGTAATATGGTGTGTTAATGTAGTGTAAAATATAGTATGTTATAGCCTTGTACGGCTCAGTGCTCACCACCAACCACTGGCTTCCAATACACACACACACACACACACACACACACACACACACACACACACACACACACACACACACACACACACACACACACACACACACACACACCTACACACACACTTCCATTGCATTAATGTTAGCGTCTACCAGGCTAGGTTAATGTAGGCTTGTTGAAAAGAGAGGCGAACAGTGTTCATGGGACTGGATTGAGGGTGACAGACCTAAGCATAAACACACACGTACACACCCACGCACCCACGCACATAAAGTGGGTTATACAGTGGTGTTATTGGATTGAAGCATGACGACCCAGACCGAGCTCAGCGCCCGCTTTCACTTATCAGCTGGCTGGCAGATAGGAATTGGCATACTGGCTGTCGTGTGTGTTGTGTGCGCGTGTGTGTGCTCGCTTGTGCGTGTGTGCATTTGCGTGTGTGACTGTCATAACCAATGAGAGCGGCGGCGAAGCCTCACAATGGAGCTCAAACCCAATCTCAATGTCTGTCTGCCTCCATGAAGCCTCTGGGACACACCTATTAGACTTTAAACAGCCACATGATGGTTGAGCGCTAAACTCTACAAGACCATTCCAGCTACAGTAGCTGGGGATAGGGATGGAGCTGGAGCTGGGGATAGGGATGGAGCTGGGGATGGGATGGGGCTGGGGTTTGGGATGGGGCTGGGGATGGGGCTGGGGATGGGCTGGGGTTTGGGATGGGGATGGGGTTTGGGATGGGGCTGGGGATGGGGATGGGGATAGGGTTTGGGATGGGGCTGGGGCTGGGGCTGGGGTTTGGGATGGGGCTGGGGCTGGGATGGGGCTGGGAAGGGGGATGGAGAGAGAATTAGTGCCATAAAACAACTATGAAGCCATGTCATTGTAAGAACACTATCATTGTAATAAATTAATTGACATGTAACAAGACAATAGAGAGAGAGAGATGAATAGATGGTAAAGAAAACACATCACTTTGGAATAAGACAGTGGGAGATCTTCAAGGGGGTTATGAAACAATATTTCTAACAAGGTTCACAGGCAGCTGTTGTCATTGCATCAACCAAATAGTTTTAGCCCATATTCGGTGCAGTATAAATGTGTTACCGGAATTTTATATAGACAAGTTGCATTCTTACTGCACTTAAAGAGTTTAGAATAATTTTAATCTACCAAACAGAGCGAACTGTCTTTTTCCCAGTGTAGTTACTCTCTACAGCGGTGCCATTCTAACAAGCAGTCAGCAGCCTGACATTCCTACAAAGGAAATAATGAGTATGAATTGGTCGTTAATGTGTTCTAGAATGCAGCTCTGATTATCACCTGTTGTTCTGGTCCTGTTCTGCTGGCCTGCAGTGTTCTATTATCCTCTATTCAATTCTGTCAGGGAGGGAGCTGGTGGGTGGTAAGGATATAATCACTTGCTTTTATCTTTCTTTATTTCTTTCTTTCTTTCTTTCTTTTCTATTTTACATCTTTCTCTCCATCTCTCTCTGTCTCTATCTCTATCTCTCTCTCTCTCTCGCTCTCTCTCTCTCTCTCTCTCTCTCTCTCTCTCTCTCTCTCTCTCTCTCTCTCTCTCCCTCTCTCTCTCTCTCTCTCTCTCTCTCTCTCTCTCCCTCTCTCTCTATCTCTCTGCCTCCCTATTTCAATCCCTCGCTCCTTTAATCTAAATATTTCTTTCCTGTTCTCTGATTATGTTTGATTAACCAAATGCCCCCCGGTATGGCCTGGCTCGCCAGACTCCAGTCCCGACGGTGAAATAACCATGTTTTAACAAACGGATATGACTCAGATCGCCATAGGATGCTGCAGGCCATTTAATATCTCACAGAGTACTGGTAAAAAAGGAGCGATAGAGAGAGGGGGGAGGAGAGAGAGAGAGAAAGAAAAAGAGAGAGAGAGAGATGTGGGGGGGGAGAGAGAGAGAGAGAGACATTTGTGAATATGAGGATCAGGCTTTTTTCCCCCCCAAAAAAACGTTGTGTTAGCTGCCTCTTTTCTGTTTTCCCAATATCATTAATTTCTCTAAAAGAGTGAGAGAGAGAGAGATTTCCCCAGGTGAAACTCTTTCACATGCAGATGGTACTATTCCTTTAGAGCCCCCATCGCTCTTTCTCTCCATCATTCTACCACATCCTCTCTTTTTCTCTCTATTACTTCAATCTCTCTCCCTCTCCCCCTCACCCCCTCTCTCCCTCTCCCCCTCACCCCCTTCTTCCATTCCTTCATTCTGTTAGTGTAGACGCCTTAGGTGACACTGTGTTCATCTTTCAACAGAGGAGGAACCGCCGTAATAACACCGTAGGATCCTGACAAAGCGTTACATGGCAACAGAGGAGGAACCGCCGTAATAACACTGTGGGGTCCTGACGAAATGTTACATGGCAACAGAGGAGGAACCGGCGTAATAACACCGTGGGATCCTGACGAAGCGTTATATGGCAACAGAGGAGGAACCGCCGTAATAACACCGTGGGGTCCTGACGAAGCGTTACATGGCAACAGAGGAACCGGCGTAATAACACCGTGGGGTCCTGACAAAGCGTTACATGGCAACAGAGGAGGCAACGCCGTAATAACACTGTGTGGTCCTGACGAAGTGTTACATCGCAACAGAGGAGGCACCGCCGTAATAACACCATGGGAATTTGTCTCTTTTTTAAAACAGGGTAGGAGAGGGAGGAGAGGGGAGGGAGGGGGAGGAGAGGGGAGGGAGGGAGAGGGGAGGGGAGGGGAGGGGAGGAATGGATTAGAGGGGAGGGGAGAAGATGAGAGGAGAGGAGAGGAGAGGAGAGGAGAGGAGAGGAGAGGAGAGGAGAGGAGAGGAGAGGAGAGGAGAGGAGAGGAGAGGAGAGGAGAGGAGAGGAGAGGAGAGGAGAGGAGAGGAGAGGGCGTCACTTAGTGATCCCAGCGTCTATCTAAAAGATCATTCTTCATCCACACTACCTCCATTACCCTTCACTTACTACCTCCTCTCCTTTATCTCGCTCTACCTCATTATCTCTGCACTCTCATCTCTGCTGTGTTTGGTACTGGTAGCCATTGTAACATGTCATGCTGTGTTGTGTTAGTTATGCCATATAAATTCCATCCCTTCTCCCTCCCCCTCTCTCCCTCTCTCTCTCTCTTAACCGGCCAGCAAACCAGGAACATTTCCAGAATGTTAAGTTCTAGTTATGGTTTTATCAAACATTAGAATGTTAACATCCCAAAAACATTGAAAGAATGTTCTCGATAAAAACAGAACATTTATTTTTTACAAATATATATATATAAAGTATTCTTGGAATGTTATCCTAACATTCTCAAAAATGTTGTGCACAACATCTGTAACAACCACCAAGTATCTTTGCCCCGAAATTGTCATTAGGTTACCAGGTAATGTAATAACACGGTGTACAAGTAATGTTTTCCCAGCAAACCAAAAAAGGGGTCTGTGAAAGTTCCCAGAACATTCGTTAGGTTGCAGCAAATGTTCTCATAACACAAATCTCAGTATTTCAGACATTCTTATCCAGAGCGATTTACAAAAGGAATTAGGGTTAAATGCCTTGCAAAAAGGAACATCAACAACATTTTTACCTAGTCGGCTCGAGAATTCGAACCAGCAACCTTTTGGTTACTGGCCCAACGCTCTTAACCGCTAGGCTACCTGTCGGTATAAAACTTTCGTCTGATGTAGCAAAAACGTTCCCAGAACACATTTTGTCTGTTCTTTAAAGGTTCCCAGAATATTTCATTACATTGTGGGAACAGTCTCGTGGGTACATTGTGGGGACATCACAAAAGATACACTACCGTTCAAAAGTTTGGGCTCACTTAGAAATGTCCTTGTTTTTTAAAGAAAAGCAAATTTTTTGTCCATTAAAATAACATCAAATTGATCAGAAATACAGTGTAGACATTGTTATTGTTGTAAATTACCATTGTAGCTGGAAACGGCAGATAGCTCTACATAGGCCTACAGAGGCCCATTATCAGCAACCATCACTCCTGTGTTCCAATGGCACGTTGTGTTAGCTAATCTACGTTTATCGTTTTAAAATGCTAATTGATCATTAAAAACACTTTTGCAATTATGTTAGCACAGCTGAAAACTGTTGTGCTGATTAAAGAAGCAAGAAAACTGGCCTTCTTTAGACTAGTTGAGTATTTGGAGCATCAGCAATTGTGGGTTCGATTACAGGCTCAAAATGGCCAGAAACAAAGAACTTTCTTCTGAAACTCGTCAATCTATTCTTGTTCTGAGAAATGAAGACTATTCCTTGTGTGAAATTGCCAAGAAACTGAAGCTCTCTTACAGACCTTCACAGAACAACACAAGCTGGCTCTAACCAGCATAGGAAGAGAGTAGAGTAGTGCACAACTGAGCAAGAGGACAAGTACATTAGAGTGTCTAGTTTGAGAAACAGATTCCTCAACTGGCAGCTTCATTAAATAGTTCCCTGCAAAACACCAGTTTTAACGTCAACAGTGAAGAGGTGACTCTGGGATGCTGGCCTTTCTAGGCAGAGTTGCCAAGAAAAACTTGGATTAGCTAACACGTGCCATTGGAACACAGGAGTGATGGTTGCTGATAATGGGCCTATGTACGCTTATGTGATTTTCTTTCAAAAACAAGGACATTTCTAAGTGGCCCCAAACTTTTGAACGGTAGTGTATGTTCCCAAAACACAAAAAACATTAAAGTTGTGCGGATGAAAATATTCACCTGATATTACAAGCACATTCCCAGAAACCATTTACTTTGTTCTTTAACGGTTCCCAGAATGTTTCAATAGGTTGTGGGAACATTGTGGGGATATGAAAAGAGATTCCCAAAACACTATAACTGTCAAATAATGTTTGCACCAGGGTGCACAAAACATTGCTTTAATGTTGCAAGAATGTTGACAGTGCAGCCTTGGAGTTATTTGAAGGTTCCCAGAACATTTAATTAGGTTGTGGGAACAGTGTGGGTACATTATTAGAGATAAATAATCTTGCAACATCAGGTGAATGTTTTTTGCACCCTAAAAGAAACATTGCAGAATCATCTGCATAACTGGACAGTTTTTGTCTTTTGGGAATGCATCTTTTGTGATGTCACCTCAATGTTCTTAACAGACTCTTCCCAGAACCTAATGAAACATTCTGGGAACCTTTAAAGAATAGTTGAAATGTGTTTTGGAATGTTGTTGTGACATCAGACAAAGAGAACATTTGCCCTGACCATACAAATGTTCTGGGATCTTTCACAGAACCAATTTTGGTTTGCTGGGCAGTCTCCAAGTCAAACACTCTCCATCGTGTCCACTTCTAAACCCTGACACACATACCGCTCTGTAAGATCACAAAGTACTCACTCCACTCTCCACTCCACTCTCCACTCCACTCCACTCCACTCCACTCCACTCCACTCCATTCCACTCCACTCCACTCCATTCCACTCCACTCGCAGGCTGAGTCCCAAATGGCATCTAATCCATACATAGTGCACTACTTTTAACCAAGGCCCTATGAGCCATGATAGAAAGTAGTGCACTATATAGGGAAAATGGTGCTGTAATTAACTATTAGTGACCGATTTCAGCATAAGGGTTTCACTGTAGTATTACCAGAGCGTAGGATGCTCTCCAGATGATACGATCCCCCGCCTCGTGCACTTTGATGAAAGAGACAGGCTTTGAAGGTCTGATCAAAGTGGCGGAGGCTTGCTGAGAACGCTTTTGCTTTGGCTGACGAGGAGGCGTGGAGGAATGTGAAGAGAGAGAGGAAAACCTTGAGAGGGTGAGAGAAAGAGAGAGAGGGGAGGGTAGAGGGAAGGAGAGAGAGAGAGAAAGAGAGAGAGAGAGAGAGAGAGAGAGAGAGAGAGAGAGAGAGTAATGCAGTATTCAGACATAATAAAAGCAGGCATACTGTGTATGTCCACACCTTGCTGTTATTGGTGCGTTTCTAGCGTCTTAGCGAGAGGAACAGAAAAAAAAACTAAGCATCAAATTAAGCATTGAACAAAGTCTTAAATGTAATTAACAATTCCCTTAGCATATATGGCACAAAACCTCTCAGCAGCACAGCAGGTGATAGAGGGCTATTACAGGAAAGAACACTATCAGAAGCACTCCTCTAATGTCTCCTGTAAATGTCTCCTGTACAGTGGAGATTTTATCATGTAAATCTTGGTGGGGCAAACAAAAACTAAAAAAGTGGGATGCATGCCAGCAAAGCCACTACTCAACACATCACTAAACAATACATTATTTGCAGTATAACGGTGACAAACGGTGCCCATGAACTGTTAGGGCCTACATAAAGCTGTCCCAACAGCAGAGTCCCAACTGCAGTCGCCCAACACCTTACCACTGCTACACCTGGCTCTCAGCGGAGCCTTGTCTGGCAGCGAAACAGTTCATTCACTGCCTTAATTTACTGCCTTTTAAAAAACATAGCTGATATGGCTGACTTGCTTAAACAAATGTTGTTTCTACTGACAATTGAGATGTACAAACTATGCATAAGGGGACGACAAGCAGATAAGAGGCAATCCGTAATTTCGATTAAGACATTCATGAGCGAGCTAGGACGGACGTAGTCAATATAACTATTTGTTCAGCACTTTTGAAATGTACAGTGTCAGAATTCAGAAAGTGGGCCGTTCTTGTACAGCGTTCTCCCTGTACAGCAAGTCAGAACTGTAGGATAAATAAAGGGGGCATATAAGCAGACAAAGAAAGTTCTTACAGTATTTGATAATTAAATTTCTCAAAAACAAGTTATAGACTACATGTGCACCACCAAGTCAGAACAGTAGGCAACATTAAGAGGTGAAAATAGACCACATTACTAGGGTGAGGCACATGGGCTACTAACAGCTGACTACACAACATACACTTAGTATTACTTTCTTAGCTACAGTATACATATCTACCTGGCATATTACATAACTTATGCAGCTGCAAACAAGACATTTTTGGACTCACCTTGTTGTGCTGTGCTCACTTGAACAGGAAGGTGGCGCGACAGTCCTTCGTCGGGAAATTTTGTCATCAAACTTTGTTATCAGTCTGGCATTCTCTGGATTTATGGTGCTTTCAAGACAACTGGGAACTCTGAAAAAAACAAGGTCGATTTATGATGACGTCTGTAGCTCTAGAAAGAGGCCCGAGTTCCGGATTTACAATTCGAGTTGGATGACAGTTCAAAACGTATTTTCCCAGTCGGAGCTCGTTTTGTCCCGAGTTCCCAGTTGTCTTGAAAACACCATAAATCCAGAGAATGCCACTGAAGTCAGATTTCGCAGTTCCGAGTTAACAGTTGTTTTGAGTGCGGCACAAATCATGCTTCATTGACAGCATGGCTAATGTTGAATGTTTATAATTCTAAGCTTGGAAAAGAGACCCTTAATCCCAGATTTGGGACCACACAGCCACTCCAGTGAATAGAAGGCCAGTGATTGCTTTGCAATGCTTGCAGTTAGCCACTGATTCCTTCCAAACCATTCAATGTTGAATTTGTGATTTCCAACTTGTCGTGTAATGTTTATGTCCAATGGCCGATGAGCACTGATACATTTTATCTATAATTTCTCTTCATTATTTATCTATTTATAGGATTAACAAGGATTTGATTCATGATGATGACTGCTAACTAAGATTTTGAAAGTACGATGTTGACATGTTCAGCCCAATCAAAGCTACTGTAGATATAACGTGATTTGATGTCATTTTATTTGTGGCCAATGACCTTGTGTGAGGGCTTGGTTGTGGTAAGGCCTCTTACTCCCACCTAGGGGAGGAGAGAGGCACACAACCAAGCTCTCACACACTATTAGGGAGATTATCATCCCCAATCAGAGACAGCTGTATAGCGTTGTCTCTGATTGGGGATGGTATTTAGTCACCAAACACAGCCACCTGTGTGTGGATCATTGTTCTTTGTGTTTGTCTGCACTGCCAGCAGCCACAGTAAGTCACCGTGTTTTGTTTGAATCATGTTTTTGTTTTTTCACTCTTTTATTTGTAAATGCTTCGTGAGTCCATCTCATTTTCAAATAAAAGGATGACACTTCACCAGCGCTCCGTTTACCGTCCCTTATATAATGCGCACCGTGACAGAATGATCCACCACCCTGGGACGCAACAGGGTATTACTTTAGGAGATATCCTCCTCGGTATGGGGAAAATTACCGAGGAGGAACACTCCTATTATCGTTCGGTGGAGGAAGGCTGGGGTCCGGAGCAGCCGAGGCGCCGGAGACGGAGGACACGTCACCGGGCTAGAGTTGAGGACCAGCCTGGAGCCCAGAAAACCCCTCAAACGGATTTTGGGGGGGGGCTATGGGGGTGGTCGGGGATCGAGGGAGAAGAGCCCCGACCACTGCACTCGTGGGGGTTCCAGGAGGAGCCCCTACAGCCATGGGAGCAGGAGTACAGAGAGGAGTCGGAGGAAGACGACGACGATGTGCTTCTGTTCCCTCACTCGTGGGGGTTCCCGGAAGAACCCTCACAGGATGGGGATTGGCGGTGGAGTAGGCACGACAGGGACAGTCGTGCTCCAGCGCCAGTTCCCAGTCCGGTGCCTCCAGCGCCGGTCCAGAGTCGGAGGAGGAGGAGACCGACTCAGCGCACCAAACCATCGGTGCGCAACACTAGCCCGGTGCGACCCGTACCAGCTAAACGCACCCAGCCAACGGTGCGTTTCCCCAGCCCGGTACGGCCCGCACCTGCTCCGCGCACCAGCCAAACGGTGCATTTCCCCAGCCCGGCGCGACCCGTGCCAGCTAAACGCAACAACCCAACAGTGCGTTTCCCCAGCCCGGTGCGACCTGTGCCAGCGCCTCGCATCAGAACAGTGGTGCGTTCCCCCAGTCCAGTATGCCCCGTGCCTACTCCTCGCACGGAGGCTACCGCGACGGTCGCCAGCACAGCTCTGTGGTTGGAGACCATCTCTGCGTCGGTGCCCAGAGTGGGCACGACGTTCAGCCCCGCTGTGGAGCAGGAGCTCCATAGCGCGTCGGTGCCCAGTCTGGGGCCGACAGCCAGCCCAACCACAGGGCTGGATACCATCTCTGCGTCGGTGCCCAGGGTGGGCACGGCATCCAGCCTGAGGTCTCCGGAGAAGGTCAGCAGCCCGAGGCCTCCTGTGACGGTCAGCAGCCTGAGGTCTCCTGTAAAGGTCAGCAGCCTGAGGCCTCCTGTGAAGGTCAGCAGCCCGAGACCTCCGGAGAAGGTCAGCAGCCCGAGGCCTCCAGTGAAGGTCAGCAGCCCGAGGCCTCCAGTGAAGGTCAGCAGCCCGAGGCCTCCAGTGAGGGTCAGCAGCCCGAGACCTCCAGTGAGGGTCAGCAGCCCGAGGCCTCCAGTGAAGGTCAGCAGCCCGAGGCCTCCAGTGAAGGTCAGCAGCCCGAGGCCTCCAGTGAAGGTCAGCAGCCCGAGGCCTCCAGTGAAGGTCAGCGCCACGCCACCTCCAGCGAAGGTCAGCGCCCCGCCACCTCCAGCGAAGGTCAGCGTTCCGCCACCTCCAGCGAAGGTCAGCGTTCCGCCACCTCAGCGAAGGTCAGCGTTCCGCCACCTCAGCGAAGGTCAGCGTTCCGCCACCTCCAGCGAAGGTCAGCGTTCCGCCACCTCCAGCGAAGGTCAGCGTTCCGCCACCTCCAGCGAAGGTCAGCGTTCCGCCACCTCAAGCGAAGGTCAGCAGCCCGGAGCCTCCAGCCACAGCTCAAGGCCTGGAGCCTCCTCCGCCGGTGCCCAGTCCGGGGCCGGTCGTCTGCTTCGCTCCAGTGCCGGAGCAGTCCGCTCCACCGGTGCCCAGTCCGGGGCCGGTCGTCTGCGCCGCTCCAGTGCCGGAGCAGTCCGCTCCACCGGTGCCCAGTCCGGGGCCGGTCGTCTACGTCGCTCCAGTGACGGAGCAGTCCGCTCCACCGGTGCCCAGTCCGGGGCCGGTCGTCTGTGTCGCTCCAGTGCCGGAGCAGTCCGCTCCACCGGTGCCCAGTCCGGGGCCGGTCGTCTACGTCGATCCAGTGACGGAGCAGTCCGCTCCACCGGTGCCCAGTCCGGGGCCGGTCGTCGGCGTCGCTCCAGTGCCGGAGCAGTCCGCTCCACCGGTGCCCAGTCCGGGGCCGGTCGTCTACGTCACTCCAGGGAAGGAGCAGTCCGCTCCACCGGTGCCCAGTCCGGGGCCGGTTGTCAGCCCCTCTCCAGGGTCGAGGGCTCCCACACCAGGGTCCAGACAGGACTTGGTGGAAGGCGGGAGTACTGAGGGGGGAACCATCGCGCCGGGGTCCGGACCGGACCGGGCGTGCAACGGAGAGGTAGGAGAGAAGCTACTCTCACAGCCTGTGCCACGCCCGGAACCGGAACCGGAGCCCCCACCAGCAACCACCTCAGTACCCCGCCATGTCCCCCCTAGAGTTTTGGACATTTTTTCTTTCAGGAGAGGGGGGATTTTTTTTTTTGTGTGCGATCGGGAGTCCGCACCTTAGGGGGGGGGTACTGTGAGGGCTTGGTTGTGGTAAGGCCTCTTACTCCCACCTAGGGGAGGAGAGAGGCACACAACCAAGCTCTCACACACTATTAGGGAGATTATCATCCCCAATCAGAGACAGCTGTATAGCGTTGTCTCTGATTGGGGATGGTATTTAGTCACCACACACAGCCACCTGTGTGTGGATCATTGTTCTTTGTGTTTGTCTGCACTGCCAGCAGCCACAGTAAGTCACCGTGTTTTGTTTGTATTTTGTTATTATACTCTCCTTTGTTATTTTATGCCTCGTGAGTACATCTCATAGAATAAAAAGGATGACACTTCACCAGCGCTCCGTTTACCATCCCTTATATAATGCGCACCGTGACACCTTGAGCCTTCTTGGATGGGCAATTCTAATGTAAGTCTACGGCAGCACCCAAGGGGCTTGAATTTTGAGCTCTACCCTTAGACTTAGCAGTGACTTAGTGTCCCCATAAGTGACAGAACACTGAGCTAATCACGGCACAACTGGAGAACATTAACAACACTTACGCTCCGTATTTTCCGCTGGCTGCCCCACCACCACAGAAAGCACTGAGCTAGGCTGAAACACCTGCATTTTGGAGCTGCCTTACTCAAGAAAGCAAAAAAGAGACCATGTTTGTATGCGGCTTTATTAACTCAATCATGTATTTATTTGCTTACCTTGTTTGCAAACTGATATGTGACACCTATTAATGCCATAATAACATGCAAAACAACCAAGCCCCACCTGCCCTGAATGACGCGTCGCCACTGCTCCTGTAGTATCTCAACTGGCCTGAGAACTGATGGGGGCAGCACTGCTGGAGCAGAACATGTGGACTAGTTAGTCTTAGAACATGGTGTAAAGGAGTGGTCACCAACCGGTCGATCACGATGGACTGGTTGAGCTCCAAGGCATTCCTAGTCGATCACCAAACATGTCTGTAAAAAACAATATTCTTTATTATGTTTTTCCGCTGTTGGCAGTAGGTGCACTTTAAATTGTTGTTCAGCACAGTCACCACTTTTTTCAACACTTTTATAAGCCATAAAAGGCACGTTCTCCCTACTTCTACTCACACTACAACCAGCACTGCAGCTGCAATGAATGACTATATCAAAATGTTCCGATAAACTTACGTTGTTATCATTAGTGGCTTGTCTTTTTTAATATCAAGGAATATTCAACTTTCTCTGGTCATAGGAGTAACAACATGAATTGGTGCATGAGACAGAAATAACGCAGTGCAACTTGAGTTTCCCCATCAGCTGGAAGACTGTCCCCTTTTCTCAGCGGAGGGAAGGTGAGCGAAGAGATGGTGAGTCGGGTAAGAGGCAGTCTCACCGCTGCTCCCTCCCTCACCTCAGACTGACCATAAGATGCAGGCAATCAGTGCAGTAAAACATATAAATGTATATTATGCTCACTCAGCTGTGCCTCACAAGTAATACAACAAATTATCTATTATCAGTGCAATCATATATCTACAAGTGTTTAATATAATTTCAAAATGGTCTGAGGAGAACAACATCAGCAGAGCAATTCAAGCGTAGCCAATATGCAGTGATAATGTACTGGGCCTATAGCCTACTACAGAACTTATGTTTTTTAAGTAATGTTTTTAAAAAATCTAAGCGGTAGATCTCGGCTTGCATTTTGACTCAGAAAGTGATCTTGACTCAGAAAAGGTTAGTGACCACTGATGTAGAGAGACAGAGAGTAAGATAACAGTTAACACCAGTGTGTTATAGCCCCAGTCCTGTGCCATAATAGAACAGTTAACACCAGTGTGCTATAGCCCCAGTCCTGTGCCATAATAGAACAGTTAACACCAGTGTGCTATAGCCCCAGTCCTGTGCCATAATAGAACAATTAACACCAGTGTGCTATAGCCCCAGTCCTGTGCCATAATAGAACAGTTAACACCAGTGTGCTATAGCCCCAGTCCTGTGCCATAATAGAAGAGTTAACACCAGTGTGCTATAGCCCCAGTCCTGTGCCATAATAGAACAGTTAACACCAGTGTGCTATAGCCCCGGTCCTGTGTCATAATAGAACAGTTAACACCAGTGTGCTATAGCCCCAGTCCTGTGTCATAATAGAACAAATCCATCTGTTGTTTGCCACAACAGTCTCTCTCTATTCAGGTGCTCGAATGGAATCACTGAGGCTAAAATGTCCGGGGGTCAAACTATCGCTCTGCCTAACCCACTGTGATGGACCGTGTGTGTGTGTGTGTGTGTGTGTGTGTGTGTGTGTGTATGTGTGTGTGTGTGTGTATAAATGTGTGTGTGTGTGTGTGTGTGTGCGTGTGTGTATGTGTGTGTGTGTGTGTGTAAATGTGTGTGTGTGTGTGTGTGTGCGTGCATCCTGTCCCAAAATGTAGATCTGTGAATTTCAATTGCAGTTGCTTGCTGTTGTAACTTTGGTAAAATAGTTAGCAAGGTAACTTTGGTCAAAGAGTTAGCATGTAACATTGGTCAAGGAGTTAGCATGTAACTTTGGTCAAGGAGTTCGAGAGGTAACTTTGGTCAAGGAGTTCGAGAGGTAACTTTGGTCAAGGAGTTCGAGAGGTAACTTTGGTCAAGGCATTAGTGAGTTAACTCCTCAAACTCCCTGTAGTTCAACTCGGGATAACCAGTACCACGAAAGTGGCTCACCTTAAAGCCAGGTACATTTCTATGGCAACGAATTCTTCAGAACTAACCTACTCTGAGGCAGGCTGACTCAGGACTAACTCCATTTATCCTGAATGAAGTGTCTGAAATGAATGTGAGTTCAGGAACAATGAAATCAGATTCCCTCCCTCTCGCAAAGACTGCGTCACCATCCCCTTCATTTGAGGAAGACAACTGATTAAATATGTTATTGTTAAAATACCTATCACACTACACATTTAGTTTGCGCAATTGTATTTGGAAATTTGCGAAAGGCAAACAGTATAATCCATCGACGGAAGTTCCCATGGCAGCCATTGCTAGTGCACCCATGAGTTTAACAGTCAACTTGCCGGGGTTAGAGGTTACAAAACCCTTCTATGGATTATGTGTATATGGCCACAATGCAACAAGCTGTTCCACAGATAGAAGAATGAGCAATAGGAGTGGGGAAAAGGTGCTTGTGCATTGATAAGCTCACCAAAGACGGCCTTAATGATGACTACTAAAATCAAGACAACACTTCTAAAAGCCTATTTCACACCACAGCCTGCTGAATTTGAAAGATAACTTTTCTTTCATTTTGATTTCGGCACAAATGAAAATGTGTTACTGACTCGCCCATGGATTGATGTTTCAGCATTGTATCAATGAAGAGTTTAAACCCTGCGCACTAATGACTGTGTTTTAAGGTAATTACTATTATTACCCCAAATTATATCATACACACATTTAGCTATTAAAGTATCTCTTCCTGTCATTTACCTGTACAGTTTGTGTAACCATGAAAACTTTTCACTTACATGTTCATTTAGCCAGTCTGTCTATTAAGTAAACTATTATTACCCTCGCTCATATCATACACATTTTTAGCTACTGAAGTATTTCTCTGCCATCGACCTGTTTAGTATAGTTAACCATCCAACATCCACCAATGTATAGTGTACATATTCAGCAAACCACCCATACTATGCAATGTCTTTTTATAGCTTTTTTTTGCACTCCAGATATCTTGTATTACTGTACTTTTTCATACTCCCGCTCTATGTATCATGTATCGTGTATCTGTCTTTTGTGTACTTTCGTTGTGGCATTTTGCACCTGCCCTGTGTTTTTGTTGTTGTAGCTGCTTGACAAAGAAATTTCAATCAATATAGTATCTATCTATCTATCTATCTATCTATCTATCTATCTATCTATCTATCTATCTATCTATCTATCTATCTATCTATCTATCTATCTATCTATCTATCTATCTATCTATCTATCTATCTATCTATCTATCTATCTATCTATCTATCTATCTATCTATCTATCTATCTATCTATCTATCTATCTATCTTGGCGTTCGACTAGCCATGTGCGACATACACACACTGTTACAAGCCTGCTAGAGTTCCAATCCACCGTCTTATTACGGATGAAGCCTTACCTGGAATGTGAAGCTAAATTAAGCTGGCTAGCTTTATAAAATCCTTAGTAGATCTAGCTTGCATTGTAGTATACAGTACCACTCAGATCTCTACTGATAGTACAGTCTGGTTCCCTATCCATCTCTCCCTCTCCCTCTCCCTCTCCCTCTCCCTCTCCCTCTCCCTCTCTCTCCATTGTCAGCTTAATAATTTAATTATCCTCTCGCTGAGCAGAGTCCTGGCTGAGAGACAGAGAAAGGGGGAAAGAGAGAAAGAAGGAGAGAGTGAGAGAGAGAGAGAGAGAGAGAGAGAGAGAGAGAGAGAGAGAGAGAAAATGCCACCCCTCACTTCATATCCATTCTTGTTCCCGGCCCACCCTCTACACACACACACACATGTGCCAATCTACCCCGGAGGGCCCCTAAGATGCCCACAGCTGTGTAAAAATGCCAGTAGGCTTATCACCCTCCCCCCAACCCCCCCACCCCCCAACAACCACACACACACAAACACAAACACATACCGGTGGGGAGAACATCCACCGTACCAGGCTGGGCTAAACTTATTCAAATGTTTGGGGTGGTGTGTGTGTGTCTCTGTAGGAATCACGTTTTGTTTTCCTTTCTCCCCTCTTCTCTTTTTGAGATTTTGTTTAGTCACCGTTTGCTCAGCCTCCCGTTCATCAACTTCAGCTGGACATTAGTTCACACTCAGAGGATTACGTTTCCTGGAATAAAAAAAAATAAAAAAAATACGCATTGCATCCGAAGCGGCACCCTATACCATATTTAGTGTATAGCCCTACATAGGGAATAGGGTGCCATTTGGGACTCAGACCCTGAATCCTCCAACTGTTACCCTATTAATATGCCATGTGGTTAAAATTGAATATGAATCTCCAGTCTGATGAGTGCAATCACGTACTGTAACACTCCACATGTAATATAATAATCTATGCCATTCAGCAGACACCTTCATCATACAGTTTACGTAGGGTTGGCCCTGGGAATCGAACCTACTATACAAACATTGCAAGCGTTGTGCTCTACCAACTGAACCGTACATACTTTTCTGTTTTATTATGTGACCAGGAAAACCTCAGGGCTGGAGCTGTAGCCTTGAGATAGATAGGGCCTAGAGGTGATCTGCTCAGGTCCTGTATGGCTCAGTCGGCACTTTCAATGTCAAGGGTTGTGGGTTCAATTCCCTGGACCAGTATGAAAACTTATTAAAATGTATGCACTTGTTGTAAGTTTCTCTGGATAAGAGTGTCTGCTAAATGAATACAATGTAGTTGTTAAATGTATGACCCTATAAGATATAGTGTGTTTCTGATAGTAGGCACTATGCTGCAATTATACAATCTAGATTTCTTTGAAAGGGTTATCAAACTCCTTTGCAGTTTAGAGGTGTGAACAGGGAGGCTAGCTCCTCTATGATCAGAAACTGTAGCTATAGATC
>CM042384.1:25498833-25533833 GCA_023634145.1 Thymallus thymallus
CTTCCTCCGTTCTATCCTATTAGGTGTTGCTTAATATTTAAATCTTCCTCCGTTCTATCCTATTAGGTGTTGATTAATATTTAAATCTTGCTCCGTTCTATCCTATCAGGTGTTGCTTAATATTTAAATCTTCCTCCGTTCTATCCTATTAGGTGTTGCTTAATATTTAAATCTTCCTCTGTTCTATCCTATTAGGTGTTGCTTAATATTTAAATCTTCCTCCGTTCTATCCTATTAGGTGTTGCTTAATATTTAAATCTTCCTCCGTTCTATCCTATTAGGTGTTGATTAATATTTAAATCTTCCTCCGTTCTATCCTATTAGGTGTTGATTAATATTTAAATCTTCCTCCGTTCTATCCTATTAGGTGTTGATTAATATTTAAATCTTCCTCCGTTCTATCCTATTAGGTGTTGGTTAATATAAAAATTTTACTCCGTTCTATCCTATTAGGTGTTGGTTATTATAAACATTTTCTGGTTAATATTTATCTTAGAGGTCATGTGATAATACAGTACCTTTTAGTCATAATATATGTAGACACCAGCTTTATATCAATGATGTAGTAATGACGTAGTGTAACACAGCCAGGGGTCAGCAGGGTGGGGATGGGGGAGTAGTCATTAATATGCATTCATATGAAAGGAGGTCAAATATCTAGAAAGAATTGATATATAGAAATAATTGATATCTAGAAAGAATTGGCTTTGGGATAAATTAATTGTAAAATCCCATTCAGCAGCCTATTCAGCAGCCCATCTTATCTATATTGGCTCCATGTCATGGCTCTAAGTATATCCAAACCCCCCCCCGTCCCAACACCCCCGCCCCACCCCACCCTCCCCCCTCCATCTGTCCCCTGGCCTTCTCAGAAACCAGAGAGGTGTTGTCTCGCCCCCGGAATACCAGAGGGGCATCCTCTCCCCCCTCAGGCTCTCAGCAGGGCCAGCTGCGCCACCCGGATTGTGCACCCCCAGGGCGCATGGAAACACTGGCATTCTCTTAACCAATCACAGGCTCAGGATAAAGACTGGTATCCTCCCAACCAATCACAGGCTCAGGATAGAGACTGGCATCCTCTTAACTAATCACAGGCTCAGGATAAACACTGGCATCCTCTTAACTAGTTACAGGTTCAGGATAAATACTGGCATCCTCTTAACTAGTTACAGGTTCAGAATAAACACTGGCATCCTCTTAACTTTGGGATACAGTGACAGAGGAAGCAACAGGCCCTCAGCATCCCTCCACTCATCTGCCTTAAACACCACATCCTCCATAATGGAACTGAACAGCACTCCTCTCACTAGGACTGTCACTGCACAACATTGGGTCTACAGCTATCTGGTAGTCATAGAGTAACCTCATCATTTAAAGTAATGCATAATGCAAAGTGCTGCCAGGTATTGTTATATGTCTCTGAATGATAGAAGATTAGACATGTTTGTTTGTGAGTGTCTCTGTCAGCTTCATTCCTCTCCTCCTTTCCTCCTCTCCTCCACTTCTCCTCTATGTCCACTTCTCCTCTCCCTCTCTCCTATCTTTATGTAAGTTTCCTCCTCTCCTCCACTTCTCCTCTCCCTCTCTCCTATCTTTATGTAACTTTCCTCCTCTCCTCCACTTCTACTCTCCCTCTCCCCTATCTTTATGTAACTTTGGAGTGGCGAGAGAGTTTTATTCAGGTCAGGTTTGACACTTTGCCTCCTTCCCCAGATCCATTCTTCCACATAATGCTCAGTGTATTAGCACAAGCTTGTAATCTACTCACAAACCTGGCATCCATGGGCACGACGTTTTGGCTTTGTTATGAAAAAGTATTGCTTCTATTTTGTGATTGCAGAAAGTTTTATTTCAGTCGACGGTTATTTCAGTTGACTGCAATGTTGTGCGTTTTTCTGAGAACTGGCTCTTGTTGTCCACATTTAGGATGTAGTCTGGACAACACTGGATGAATCTCAGTGTCATCAGGGTCATAGGAACTAAACTCATCCAAATATAGATAGATGATATGCAATCTGGCAGCTGAGGGTGTTTGGGTGTGGGAGAGAGGAAAAAGGAGAGACAGGAAGAGACAGAGATGGAGAGAGTGAAAAAGAGAGAGACTGAAGGAGGAGCAGTGGGAGGAACAAAGCACTAGTGAAGAAAGGGGAGGATAGAGAGATGAGAGAGTGATGAGGAATATGTGTTTCAAAGAAAGAAAGGACAGAGGTTGTCCCCTAACAGAGCCTCGGCAACTGCTGCTATAGTGACTGACTCAGAAGTTGTGGGCCAGAGAGTTTGTTGTGACTAGGGAGGAGGTTGGATGTTGGTACAGACCTGACAACCTGACAACTAAAGCACAGTCTTCTTTTGTCTCCAGGGTTTTTATTCAATCCTGAGAGATACTCTCACTCACTCTCAACATTGCTGTGTCTGTTTAGTTTCCTGATAAAGGGAAAGCTAGCATTGTGATTGTGTTACATATTTGTTTCCCATATGGTTGCCACTTCTGTTGACGTCACCTGACAGTAGGGGCAACGTGTTGATCGTGCTGAAATGTGAAGTTGCAGCAGAGGAAAGGAGAGAAGGGAAGAGCCTACTGGAAGCTGGGGATGATGAGCTAATGAGTGATTGTACTTCAACCCATCCTCCTCTTCTACCCTCTTCTCCTCCCACCTCACCTGCCCTCCCCTCCAACCTTCCCATCCTCCTGCTCTCCCATTCTCCTCTCCTTCCACCCTATAGACATGGTATACAATAGGAGATTGACCTGACCTCTAATAGAAGCACTTCCTCTGAAGATATTCCTCTGAAGATCCTCCTTATATAGATTACCTGTGATGGAGTGCCTGAGATAGAGTACCTGTGAGAGAGTACCTGTGAGAGAGTACCTGTGAGAGAGTACCTGTGATAGAGTACCTGTGAGAGCAGTAGAGGAAGTGCAGGTAACCATGGAGTTTGACCTCAAGTTCAGGGTTCCCCTTTCTCTGCTGCAGATGGACGATATATTGTCCTGCTCTGTTAAAGGAGAGAGAGAAGTGGTAGAGAGAGAGAGAGTGGAGGAGAAGGAGAGACCATGATAAAAGAGAGTCAGGAGGGGAACGACAGAGAATGAAAGAGCAAATCACTTTCCTCGTATTGCAATAAAGTGGGCTGTTATTTGGTGAAGAGGACTAACCACAGCCTTATCAACCAGAGCTGAACATTGCGGAAAATGGGTCCCAAATGGAACCCTAGTCCCTATAAAGTGGACTACCAAATGGCACCCTATTCCCTATAAAGTGGACTACCAAATGGCACCCTATTCCCTATAAAGTGGACTACCAAATGGCACCCTATTCCCTATAAAGTGGACTACCAAATGGCACCCTATTCCCTATAAAGTGGACTACCAAATGGCACCCTATTCCCTATAAAGTGGACTACCAAATGGCACCCTATTCCCTATAAAGTGGACTACCAAATGGCACCCTATTCCCTATAAAGTGGACTACCAAATGGCACCCTATTCCCTATAAAGTGCACTATATAAGGAGTAGGGTGCCATTTGGGGCGCTTGGGAGAGTGGTGTGATCTGACAGAAAGCAAGGTGAACTTTAGAAAGGGGTTTGAAAGGGGAAAAATATAAAAAAAAACAGGAAGAGAGAAAGGAAATATCCTTGCAAAGAGGAGCAGTTGTGTGGAGAAATGTTTTGTAGAGCTGAAAGTTAAAGTAAAGCCCTCTGAGCTGTTTGAGTTGGAGGAGGAGAGGAGAGAGAGGAGAGAGGAGAGAGGACAGGCAAATATATCATAGAAACAGTCATTCAGGCTCCTAGCCTAAGGCTTTCCTGTCTAAAGGTATACGGAAATAGACTCCCAAGCAAGAATAGTTAACATCCAAAAAGTGTGTCCACAGCATCCAGGATAAAAAAGGAACTGAGTAACCAAGGACCCTTTGGAAATACTCCATATTACAATCTGTTTTTGGCTTCTATCCTATACCAGAGTAAACATTAATGTCATAATATATGACTATGTAATACGCTCATAAGTACATCCAGTGATGAAATACTTATCAGTTGATCCTGTTCCTATTTCCGCTCCATCAAGAGTAGCCTATCATTTAGTGAAATAGTGATGGTAAATGAAAACAAATCACACCAAAGGATGTGACTGCTTTGCAACAATGATCATCATGGCGGGTCAACGCAACAGCTTGACTGTTAGGTTGAGCGCGCTTGATACACATACACAGACCTTTTATAGCCATGACACACCCCTCTCAATGTTCATGACAAACAACAGATCTATGGAATGGGTCACAAGGTCAAGCTTGATATAGATGGAAAAACTATCCCATATCGCCAGCTAGCATTTTCCAGAGATGGTCCAGAGATCAGCCCGAGGGCAAGACTCCCTTTTCGCCCCTAGTAGCACAACCTCATTCATTTCAAACCTTGTCCCCAACCCCCGAAGGAGCAACCGGCACCCTCCACTCTGGAGCCAAGTAATTGATCCATCCCTCCACATGGTTTGCAATAAGCATATTCTGCACAGCAACAAGGAATATGAGTGACAAAGCCTGACTTCTCCCCTCTCTGGTCCCAAGGTGGCTAATCCCATATGAGGGAAGAATGCAACTCCCTACACCAGTCCAAAAAGATACATTTGAATAACAAAAGGTCACATTCAATCATATAAACATATCATGCAGATAAGACATCTTAATTATCTATGTTACCAAACAAATTCAGATTTTCCCCAACACTGTACGTGCATCCACAGTATTATACAGCGGTATCATGCTGCATTCGCTTCATTATAAAACCCAGAGAGGTGTGTGTGAAGCCGCATAGAGATATTTCCTTGGGCAAATATGTGTTTTAATTGAAATGATGAGACGAGCTGTTTGAGTAGCTCGGTAGGCATGTATGCTACCTCAGTCTCTCGCTCCTCTCTTTTCTACCAGTCAGCTATCATTCACATCAGCTCTCAAAGCATTCTGCTCTGTCGAGGTGATGGGGAAAGAGAAAACAATAAAGAGAGAGAGAGAGAGAGAGAGAGGGGAGGATGAGAGGAACACTATAGAGAGAAGAAATGGAGGAGGAAGATGGAATGAGTTCTTTGGTATAGAAAGACAAAGCTGGAGTGGAATTGCAATGAGCATGTGAGAGAAGAAGAGAGAAAGACTAGGGAATAGAGAGGATTGTAATGCATATGAATGAAAGGGAATAGAAGAATAACTCCATCTCTCCACTGCTGAATGAAAGCAGTCGTTAGTCTTTGAGGCCCGTAGTGGGGTGGTCCGCTAAATGATAGTGTAGCAGTGACGTGGTATGGAGGACTGCGTCCCAAATGGTAGTCTATTACGTATATAATGTGCGGCCTATGGGCCTGGTCAAAAATAGTGCAATATATAGGGAATATGGTGCCATTTGGGATGCAGACAAAGAGTGATATATCTCTAAAGTCAGGTGTTTCTGTGTTTCTATGAATAATCAGAGTACATCTCTATGGGGGTTCCACCAGTTCAGATTGGGTTAGCAGGGGGGCTGCTAATGACAGATACACCTGGCCTCTCACTCTCTCGATCTTCCATTCCTCCTCCATCTTTCTTTTCTTGCCTCCCTCACACACTACATCTTCGATTCCTCTTCCATCTCTACTCTCCGTCTCTCATTCCCCCATGAGAGAGTGTGTGTGTGTGTGTGTGTGTGTGTGTGTGTGTGTGTGTGTGTGTGTGTGTGTGTGTGTGTGTGTGTGTGTGTGTGTGTGTGTGTGTGTGTGTGTGTGTGTGTGTGTGTGTGTGTGTGTGTGCGTGTGTGATGAAGCCCACCACAAAAGTTAGCAGAGAGTGTCCTGTATTTGTCCTTTACACCTTCATATGGCTCACTAGGGAGGCATTAGGATAAGTCTTTCTACTGAATACAAATCAGCCATATACCCTCTGTGATTTAAAGGTCCAATGCAGACGCTTTTATCTCAATATCGAACAATTTCGAGTAACAATTAAGTACCTTAAAGTGGTTGTTTTCAATTAAAATGGTCGAAAATAAACAAAAATAGCTTCTGAGAAAAGAGCAATTTCTCAAACAAGAATGTTGCTAGGACTGTCTGGGAGTGGTCTGAGTGGGAGGGGGAAAGTGAAAACTAGTTGCTATTGGCAAAGAGGTTTGGAACTCTCTTTCTTATTGGTCTATTAACTAATTTAGCCAAAGCTCAATCCCACCAAAACAGGCAGAAGTTTGAGGTGATCTTTTCAAACTGCTTTTACACCAAAAGGGCATTATCATAATGTTCACACTAATATTCCAACCCTATAGTGTGGCAATATATATAAGACACAGGAAAATCTAGTTTTTGACTGCACTGGGGCCTTTCAATTCCAAAGTATATTCAACCTCTGACCAGTAGCAGTCCCTGTAACAGGAGGATAAAACCTGAGAAAAAGAAAATCCAGATTAAAAGGCTCAATCTGTTTCAGCTCCATGGAGAGCTCCTATTTAAAGAATGTCTGGGGAAGGACAAACACACACACACACACACACACACACACACACACACACACACACTGGAGAGCAGAGAGAGACAGGGATGTGGTGGCTGTGGTGACAGGGGCTAACTGGGGACTCTATCGCTCACACTCAGAGAGAAGGGGAGAAAGAGAGAGAGACAAAGAGAGAGACAGAGAAAGACAGATGAGGCGGAGAAAGGGGAAAGAGAGAGAGAGAGATGAGGCGGAGAAAGGAGAAAGGAGAAAGAGAGAGAGAGAGAGAGAGAGAGAGAGAGAGAGACAGAGAGAGAGAGAAATGAAAAGATGGGAAAGAGAGAAAGATGGGAGAGGAAGAGAGGTAGTCAGTGCTGTTCTGTCATGCTGCACACACTCCCCCCTCTAGTCCTCTCTCCCTCCCCAAGGCCCTTCTTACCCTAAATCACACACAATATACTCAATATACCCACTCTCCTCATCCCTCTCTCCTCATCCCTCTCTCCCCATACCTTTCTCCTCATCCCTTTCTCCATCTCCCTCTCTCCCTATCCCTCTATCTCCCTCTCTCGCCCCCTGGACTGCGTGCTGAATGGTGACTGACAGGCAGGCGTGGACAAGCCACAGTCAGGAGAGGAGAAGATGGATAGAAGAAGAGTGAAAGGTAGAGAAAGAGAGAGAGAGAGACAGAGAGAGAGAGAGAGAGAGAGAGAGAGAGAGAGAGAGAGAGAGAGAGAGAGAGAGAGAGAGAAAAGGAATGAGAGAGTGAGAAAGTGTTTTTTTAAACACTTTATTGGGTCTGGGAACCCAAACAAAAACATGGTTAAACATCAATTAAAAACACAGCACCAAATGTTCCTCCACAGTAACTAAACACAGCAACCTCTGAATACCCCATATGCCCAATGTTATCAACCAGTTTGTAATAGGCAAACTCAACCCTCACTCTCACTGCCAACATTCCCTCCAGCATGCCCACCACGTCCACAGACCCCAGTCCCCGAATACTGTTCTTTCATGTCTTCCATATTGCTAATTGAGCTTCCCCTGACACAAAGTTATTAAGATAACTACACCCATTCCACTAAACCTGTACTTGGCCCAAATATAAACAGTTGGGAAGAGAAAACCTCTCCCAGAGCTGAGAACCAACTAGTGATCAGGTCGATCATCCCGACCAACCTGGGACACTGTAAGAACAGATGTGCCAGAGTTTCAGAATCAGCACAGAATGGACACCCCTCCCCAACAGTAGGATGCAGGTAAACACCCCTCCCCAACAGTAGAATCCAGGTAAACACCCCTCCCCAACAGTAGGATCCAGGTAAACACCCCTCCCCAACAGTAGGATGCAGGTAAACACCCCTCCCCAACAGTAGCATCCAGGTAAACCAGGCCTTGCCCACCCTCGTGCAGTGGCAGGTGCAGGACTACAGCTTTAATCCAATGTTGTCCAGACCAGAAGATATTGACAAGGGTCCTCTGAAGCTCTTGTATCAGGCCCCCCGGTGGCTGTAAAATCATTAGTCTGTGCCATAAGGTAGAGGCGGCTAGGTTATTGGGGTAGCACCCATTTCCACCTAGACAATCTGGCACACACCTTCTCCACTACACCCTCCCAGCTATTTTTTTGAAAGAGGCCCTGATAGTCTCTTTGACTTCAATAATAGACAGAGCAGTATGCTGTTGACAAAACACACGTATTTGGGCCTTCCCAACCTCCCACCATTGTCTCAAGGACTCAAAATTCCATTTAATAATCCTTAATTTTTCCCAAAACAACAAAAACTTTTCACAAAACATGGCATCATGTAATAACTTAACATTAAAATACCAATAAGGTGATGACCTTTGTGGACAGGACAAGTGAATATCAACAGTGATAATATGTTGATCAGAAAAACCCACAGGAGTAATGTCACACCTTCCAACCCTACTACAGTAGTGCTCAGATACATACAACCTGTCTAACCTTGCTGCACCGACACGACCTTCATTAACTTTTAGCCATGTGTACTGCCTAACTTTTGCATTTCTTACTCTCCACACATCAGAAAGCTCAGAGAGAGAGAGAGAGAGAGAGAGAGAGAGACAGAGAGAGAGAGAGACAGAGAGACAGAGAGACAGAGAGAGACAGAGACAGAGAGAGACAGAGAGAGACAGACAGACATAGAGAGAGAGACAGAGAGAGAGAGAGAGAGAGAGAGACAGAGAGAGAGAGACAGAGACAGAGAGAGACAGAGACAGAGACAGAGACAGAGACAGAGAGAGGGGGTTGGAGTGTAAAATGTAAAGCTTTGGAAAAGATGGAGGGAAACAAAATAAAGAGAAAGTGTACAGTAATGAAAAAGTTGAATGTAAGTTATATTACATATATACTGTATCTAAGATACAATTCAGAACTTCAAAGTGGGGAAGGTAGTACATTTTATTCACTCACTTTATTTTGATTATGTCACTGCTTTTTTACACCTATGCCGTCAGTCTATTCATTTAGTAACTTAAGTGACTTCATGGTGAAACACATTTTAAATCATCTATTGATTCACATTCTACAGCAATTGAATGTAAAGAGGGAACAAGCTATTAATACAATCTCCAGAAGATGGACTCATACTGTAGCTCAGCATTCCACTGATCTGAACAGAGACATAGATTCTATTTGGGCCAATGTGAATAAAGGAGAGAGATATGAGAACATGGACCTTTCATTCCCTGTCCCTTCCGGTGAGTGTAAAAAAGGCTTACCATAGAATACCTAATAACTGCGCTGTTTTATCTGTTAAATGGGTAGGCGAGTTAAGCACTTGGTGTTTATCCGTGCGTGCATGTGTGTGTGTGTGCGTGAGTGCGTGCGTGTGTTCGTAGTTGGATATGTGTGTGGACTGCTGTTCAGCTGACGCTTGTTGTCCCGGAGCTGAACTGAGCTGAACCATGTTAATCTGAGAGCAGGCAGACAGATGGACAGTGAGGCTTGTCTACTTTAACCACTGCTGTACTGAAAGCTCATCCACTGGCTTTACTAACATGACTGGACTGGATTGACAGAATACAGACATGCATAACATCCCTCAACTCTGAACCTCTCAGCTCTGATGTCCCTCATCCCTCAACTTTTACCTCCTCGTCTCTGCCTCTTCCGTCCCTAGAAGTACAGCAGGAGTGACCTGCAGATTCCAACTGAAACCCATGGAAATCTGGAGGGACTTCTGAGACAGAAAGATGCAGATATTTATTCATCCACTCCTTTTCTCCCTCTTTCTCAAGCCCTCTTCAAAATACACTGTTCCCAATTTTAATTACGTCTGTTCATCTGTTTGGTTACAATTACGCAAAGCAGAAAAATGCCCCAGCAGTGGTTTTCTACCAGAAAAAACTAGAGGGAGTGTGATCCAGCGGCTGGGGCAAGATGCTTAGTGTGTGGAGAGAGTGGTTGTTCGTGTTGATTCTATGAGCATTAAGACGATGTTAGACTGGAGAGGGACCTGGGGTAGGCTGACTGGCACAGTGCACAGGCAGGCAGATATGTGTAATGAGTTGGGGTTAGGGTTAGCTGTGTAATGAGTTATAGTTAGCTGTGTGCATCATCTGGTAATGAGTTGACCTATTACTCCAAATGGTTGCTATGCCACCTACCCAACACATACGCATGCAAGCACGTGCCACCCCACCTCAGCCCAGCCCTGATCTGTCTGACTCCTGTCGCTTGACCACATCGATGCTCATTTCTTATCTCCAGTGTGCCAGATAGCTGCTCAGTGTCCTCTGGGAGCCTAGATCCCTCCCTCCCTCCCTCCCTCCCTCCCTCCCTCCCTCCCTCCCTCCCTACCTATCATCTCTTGGCTCCACAGCTGAGACAGCTGGGCTCCATTCACAGTGTGGCATGACTGGACAGCTCACATACCAGCCCTAACATGAGAGAGAGGGATGGAGGGATGGAGTGAGGGAAGGGGAGAGAGAAAGAGAGATAGAAACTATCCAGGACCAGACAGAGAGGGGATAATGCCACGGGAGTAAAGAAATAAATGTGTGCGTCCATGCGTCCGTGCGTTTGTGCATCCGTGCGTCTGTCTGCGTGAGTGCGTGAGTCTGTGTGTGTTTGTGTGTGTTCGTGTGCACATGCATGAGTGTGTGTGTGTGTAACCTGCCCTCTGTCTGTCTTCGCCTCAGGAGCGACAACCATTCTATCATTAACCTCTCTGCTGGTCGCCATGACTCCCTCGCTACCTGAGGCAGCCATCTTACCTCCGGACCCACAAACACAAAAAATGTATGAACTTGAATAAAACCGAAGCGTGTTTAGCGTAGACAGAATACTGACGTTAATAATCTGTTAATCTTTTCACGCTTTGATTACATTTCTTTGTAGCTCTCTCATAAACTCTTTCACTCTTTCACTCTTTGAAATATTCTGTTACAATATACAATATTGTGTGTGTGTGTGTGTGTGTGTGTGTGTGTGTGTGCATGTGTGTGTGTGTGTGTGTGTGAGTGTACAAACACATGCACACACAGCACTTAATGTCTCTGCCTCCTCTCTCTCTATTGACCAGGGAGCAGAGAGCACACTGCTGCAGCCAAGACGCTTCATCATCCCCCTGAAAGAAAGAAAGAAAGAAAGAAAGAAAGAAAGAAAGAAAGAAAGAAAGAAAGAAAGAAAGAAAGAAAGAAAGAAAGAAAGAAAGAAAGAAAGAAAGAAAGAAAGAAAGAAAGAAAGAAAGGGGAAGGGAATGGGTGTATGGATCCAGTCATTTGTGGTTTCGTCCATCCATCTATCCATCCGTCCATCCCCACCAAAAAAAAATATGTATAAGTCAGCTCAAAAACTGGCAGGTTCAGAGTCTGGGAGAGGTGAGATTGGCATCCACACTAGAGCATCATTCATAGACAGTTGTCAGGCTCTGGCCATAGAGAAGCTTTGCTTCTCTATATTTCTATGGTCAGAGTCTGGCAGATCTATCATTTCTATTTCTGTCTGGTGTTGTGTGTGTGTGTGGGATCCCTAATTAGAGGCAGCTGCTATGCATTACCTCTAATTAGGGATCTTACTTATATGTCTGTGTTCCACTCCGTTGGCGTGGTTCATTGTTGTATATTGTCTCGTGTCGTGCTACGTGTGTCATCTTTATTATTATCATTTGTTATTTTGTATGGTTCGTCATTTAGTTTAATAAACATGTCGAACTATCGATACGCTGCGCCTTGGTCTCTCTACACACCCGAACGTGACAGAATGAACCACCACCCGACCAAGCAGCGTTATTCTGGAGCTAAGGAGAAAAAAGGAGAGAAACGGCGTAATCGAGTAAACGGAGGTAACGGAGCCCGTAGGCAACCCCAAGAAAATTTCGGGAGGGGGGCTATGGGGTTGGTCTGGCTACGAGGAGGACGAGCCAGTACCACTCTCCATGTGGAATACGGTGGAGAAGGAGGAAGAGGAATACCTGAAGGGGGTATATTGTGATATTATGGAGCTGTGTAGGCGTAATTGGGAAGAGTGTGAGAACGAGCGGAGGGAGCTGGAGTTAAAGGTGCCCAAGGTGTGCATCCCCAGTCCGGGTCGTTTAATGTCTACATCCCGCGCCGAGTCTCCAGTGTACATCCCCACTCCAGTATGTCCTATGCCGGTTTCACGTGGGAGAACTCCAGTGCCAGAACAATCCGTTCCATCGGTGCCCAGTCTGGGTCAGGCCGTCTGCTACACTCCAGTGTCAGAGCAGTCCGCTTCACCGGTACCCAGTCCGGGTCCGGCCGTCTGCTACACTCCAGTGCGCGTCTCCAGTCAGGTACGTCCTGTGCCTTCTCCCCGCACTAGCCCTGAGGTGCGTGTTATTAGTCCTGTGCCACATGTGCCGACTCCACGCACCAGGCTTCCAGTGCGCGTCTCCAGTCAGGTACGTCCTGTGCCTGTTCCCCGCACTAGCCCTGAGGTGCGTGTTATTAGTCCTGTGCCATATGAGCCGACTCCACGCACCAGGCTACCAGTGCGTGTCTCCAGTCAGGTACGTCCTGTGCCTGTTCCCCACACTAGCCCTGAGGTGCGTGTTATTAGTCCTGTGCCACATGTGCCGACTCCACGCATCAGGCTTCCAGTGCGCGTCTCTAGTCCGGTACGTCCCGTGCCGACTCCCCGCACTCGACCTCCAGTGCGTGTGCCCAGCCAGGTTCCTCCAGTACCTGCTCCATGCACCAGGCCTCCAGTGCGCCTCTCCAGTCTGGTACGTCCCGTGCCGACTCCCCGCACTCGACCTCCAGTGTGTGTGCCCAGCCAGGTTCCTCCAGTGCCGGCTCCACGCACCAGGCCTCCAGTGCGCTTCTCCAGTCCGGTACGTCCCGTGCCGACTCCCCGCACTCGACCTCCAGTGCGTGTGCCCAGCCAGGTTCCTCCAGTACCGGCTCCACGCACCAAGCCTCCAGTGCGCCTCTCCAGTCTGGTACGTCCCGTGCCGACTCCCCGCACTCGACCTCCAGTGCGTGTGCCCAGCCAGGTACCTCCAGTGCCGGCTACACGCACCAGACCGTCGGTGCGCCTCATCAGCCCGGAGACTCCCGTGATGCTCGACAGCCCGGAGCCTCCCGTGACGCTCGACAGCCCGGAGCCTCCCGTGACGCTCGACAGACCGGAGCCTCCCGTGACGCTCGACAGCCCGGAGCCTCCCGTGACGCTCGACAGCCCGGAGCCTCCCGTGACGCTCGACAGCCCGGAGCCTCCCGTGACGCTCGACAGCCCGGAGCCTCCCGTGACGCTCGACAGCCCGGAGTCTCCCGTGATAATTATATGGCCGGAGTCGCCTGCCACACCGGTGCTCAGTCCTGGCCCGGTTATTTGCCCCGCTCCATGGCCTGAACTTGTTCCCCCACCATTGTTATTTAAAGGACCGGTGGGTTGCCCCTTTACATGGCCGGAGTCGCCTGCCACACCGGTGCTCAGTCCTGGCCCGGTTATTTGCCCCGCTCCATGGCCTGAACCTTTTCCCCCACCATTGTTGTTTCCAGGACCGGTGGGTTGCCCCTTTATATGGCCGGAGTCGCCTGCCACACCGGTGCCCAGTTCTGGCCCGGTTATTTGCCCCGCTCCATGGCCTGAGCCTTTTGCCCCACCATGGTCATTTCCAGGACCGGTGGGTTGCCCCTTGAAATGGCCTGAATCGCCAGCCACACCGGGCCCAGTAGAAATGAGGAGGAAGACATCCACTTCGCCGGGGCCGGAACCGCCACCGGCGATGGTTTATGTTTGATGTTTTTCCCTCCCTGACCCTTCCCTCATGTTTTTGTGTTTGTTTTTCTTGCGGCCGGGAGTCCGCGCCTTTGGGGGGGGGTACTGTCAGGCTCTGGCCATAGAGAAGCTTTGCTTCTCTATATTTCTATGGTCAGAGTCTGGCAGATCTATCATTTCTATTTCTGTCTGGTGTTGTGTGTGTGTGTGGGATCCCTAATTAGAGGCAGCTGCTATGCATTACCTCTAATTAGGGATCTTACTTATATGTCTGTGTTCCACTCCGTTGGCGTGGTTCATTGTTGTATATTGTCTCGTGTCGTGCTACATGTGTCATCTTTATTATTATCATTTGTTATTTTGTATGGTTCGTCATTTAGTTTAATAAACATGTCGAACTATCGATACGCTGCGCCTTGGTCTCTCTACACACCCGAACGTGACAACAGTCCTCAAATCCTGTTATTGGTGTGAGGTAGGGAAGGGGCTGATGTCCTCTCCTGTTATTGGTTTGAGGTAATGAAGGGGCTGATGTCCTCTCCTGTTATTGGTGTGAGGTAGTGAAGGGGCTGATGTCCTCTCCTGTTATTGGTGTGAGGTAGTGAAGGGCTGGTGTCCTCTCCTGTTATTGGTGTGAGGTAGTGAAGGGGCTGATTTCCTCTGATTATAGTTTGAAATGTCACTGCAACCTTTAAGGTCCTCAATGATGTCACCATTGCCCTTGATTCTAAGCAATGTTGTGCTGCTATTTTTGTTGACTTTGCCAAAGCTTTTGATACAGTGGACCATTCCATTCTTGTGGGCCGGCTAAGGAGTATTGGTGTCTCTGAGGGGTCTTTGTTCTGGTTTGCTAACTACCTCTCTCAAAGAGTGCAGTGTATAAAGTCAAAACATCTGCTGTCTCAGCCACTGCCCGTCACCAAGGGTGTACCCCAAGGCTCAAACCTAGGCCCCACGCTCTTCCAAATTTACATCAACATAGCTCAGGCAGGAGGAAGCGCTCTCATCCATTTATATGCAGATGACAGTCTTATACTCAGCTGGCCCCTCCCAGGATTTTCTGTTAAACGCTCTACAACAACGCTTTCTTAGTGTCCAACGCGCTTTCTCTTTCCTTAAGCTTGTTCTGAACACCTCCAAAACAAAGACCATGTGGTTTGGTAAGAAAAAGGCCCCTCTCCCCACAGGTGTGATTACTACCTCTGAGGGTTTAGAGCTTGAGGTAGTCATATCATACAAGTACTTGGGAGTATGGCTGGACGGTACACAGTCCTTCTCTCAGCACAAATCTAAGCTGCAGGCTAAAGTTAAATCTAGACTTGGTTTCCTCTATCGTAATCACTCCTCTTTCACTCCAGTTGCCAAACTAAACTTAATTCAGATGACCATCCTACCCATACTAGATTACGGAGTCATCATTTATAGATTGGCAGGAAAGGGTGCTCTTGAGTGGCTAGATTTGCCACCAATGCTCCTTACAGGACACATCACTGCACTCTATACTCCTCTGTAAACTGGTAATCTCTGTATACCCGTCGCAAGACCCACTGGTTGATGCTTATATATAAAACCCTCTTAGGCCTCACTCCCCCCTATCTGAGATATCTACTGCAGCCCTCATCCTCCACATACAACACCCATACTGCCAGTAACATTCTGTTAAAGGTCCCCAAAGAACACACATCCCTGTGCCGCTCGTCTTTTCAGTACGCTGCAGCTAGCTAGTGGAACGAGCTGCAACAAACACTCAAATTGGACAGTTTCATCTCAATCTCTTCATTCAAAGACTCAATCATGGACACTCTCCCTGCAGGAGGTATTTTGAATTTTTGTGGGCCATCATTGTAAATAAGAATTTGTTCTTTACTGATTTGCCTAGTTAAATAAAGGTTAAATAAAAATAAAAAAATAAATACAATTGTCTGTAAGCACCTCCTCTAAGAGTATGAATTAGGCTGTTTGAGAAGGTTTGAATCCTAAGCAACCTGCCTACACATAGTTTGAAGTACAATACCAACATAGCTACAGTAGCAGGTAAAAGCTGTGTTCTTGAAAACCTTGGAAGAATATGGGTGGAATAGACATTGTAGAATTTGTTCATTAAGAATTTGTTCTTAACTGACTTGCCTAGTTAAATAAAGGTTAAATTAAAAATATATCTCATAATTGTGGTGCTCATGTGCTGTCTGGCCCATTTGCTCTCCTCTGTATAATTACAACAAATTCTCACGGTTTTACCAATTTGTCTTTAGATTCCGACGTTTGTCCACATTTCTCCAAATGCAAAATTTCGAAGTTTCTCCAAATGTCAAATTTTGACGGTTATGTTTGGGATAGGATTACGGTTAAAACAGAAACAACCCAAGTGTTTAGTTTAGGCATTAATTCAGAATGGTTAAGGTCATGGTTAAGGTTTGGGATAGGGTTACAATATAAATAACTTAAAGGTTAAGTTTAGACAATTCAGAATGGTTAAGGTCAGGGTTAAGGTTTGGGATAGGCTTACCATATAAATAACTTGAAGGTTAAATTTAGGTATTAATTAAGAACGGTTAAGGTCAGAGTTCAGGGTTAAGTTTGGAGATAGGGTTAAAACAAAACATGTAAGTGCCTAGCACTGGGATTGAACACGTAACCCTCAGAGAGTACATGGCTTAAGCACATCCATCTCCCCGTCCACAGTGCCCTAGCAAATCAGAAGCCTACTTGATGATAATAGCGCTCTTGGTGGCCGGTTTTGAAGTAATCTCCTGGCGTCCTGGGTACCTGGACGGACGTCTAATTTCGTCTTGGATCTTGAGCGACTTGGATGATAATTAAGGGTTCTTTGCTCAGTGATTTTCTCCCTATGTGTCCCTCTCCTTTTGATTATGGTCCTCTTGCCCGACACACATACATACACACACACACACACACATACACACATACACACACACTTACAGTGGGGAGAACAAGTATTTGATACACTGATTTTGCAGGTTTTCCTACTTATAAAGCATGTAGAGGTCTGTAATTTTTATCATAGGTACTCTTCAACTGTGAGTGACGGAATCTAAAACAAAAATCCAGAAAATCACATTGTATGATGTTTAAGTAATTAATTTGCATTTTATTGCATGACATAAGTATTTGATACATCAGAAAAGCAGAACTTAATATTTGGTAGAGAAACCTTTGTTTGCAATTACAGAGATCATACATTTCCTGTAGTTCTTGACCAGGTTTGCACACACTGCAGCAGGGATTTTGGCCCACTCCTCCATCCAGATCCTTCAGGTTTCGGGGCTGTCGCTGGGCAATACGGACTTTCAGCTCCCTCCAAAGATTTTCTATTGGGTTCAGGTCTGGAGACTGGCTAGGCCACTCCAGGACCTTGAGATGCTTCTTACGGAGCCACTCCTTAGTTGCCCTGGCTGTGTGTTTCGGGTCGTTGTCATGCTGGAAGACCCAGCCACGACCCATCTTCAATGCTCTTACTGAGGGAAGGAGGTTGTTGGCCAAGATCTCGCGATACATGGCCCCATCCATCCTCCCCTCAATATGGTGCAGTCGTCCTGTCCCCTTTGCAGAAAAGCATCCCCAAAGAATGATGTTTCCACCTCCATGCTTCATGGTTGGGATGGTGTTCTTGGGGTTGTACTCATCCTTCTTCTTCCTCCAAACACGGCGAATGGAGTTTAGACCAAAAAGCTCTATTTTTGTCTCATCAGACCACATGACCTTCTCCCATTCCTCCTCTGGATCATCCAGATGGTCATTGGCAAACTTCAGACGGGCTTGGACATGCGCTGGCTTGAGCAGGGGGACCTTGCGTGCGCTGCAGGATTTTAATCCATGACGGCGCAGTGTGTTACTAATGGTTTTCTTTGAGACTGTGGTCCCAGCTCTCTTCAGGTCATTGACCAGGTCCTGCCGTGTAGTTCTGGGCTGATCCCTCACCTTCCTCATGATCATTGATGCCCCACGAGGTGAGATCTTGCATGGTGCCCCAGACCGAGGGAGATTGACCGTCATCTTAAACTTCTTCCATTTTCTAATAATTGCGCCAACAGTTGTTGCCTTCTCACCAAGCTGCTTGCCTATTGTCCTGTAGCCCATCCCAGCCTTGTGCAGGTCTACAATCTTATCCCTGATGTCCTTACACAGCTGTTTGATTGAGTGTGTGGAGTCCTTTTGATTGAGTGTGTGGACAGGTATCTTTTATACAGGTAACGAGTTCAAACAGGTGCAGTTAATACAGGTAATGCGTGGAGAACAGGAGGGCTTCTTAAAGAAAAACTAACAGGTCTGTGAGAGACGGAATTCTTACTAGTTGCTAGGTGATCAAATACTTATGTCATGCAATAAAATGCAAATTAATTATTTAAAAATGGATTTTTGTTTTAGATTCCGTCACTCACAGTTGAAGAGTACCTATGATAAAAATTACAGACCTCTACATGCTTTGTAAGTAGGAAAACCTGCAAAATCGGCAGTGTATCAAATACTTGTTCTCCCCACTGTATCTACACATCCTGCCACTCTTCTTTTTGAAATTAGCTGTCATTTCTACTAAACATTAATTCATTTTTCATTGCACGCCACAAGTGAACGTACTTGCCTCTATTCCAGGCCTTAGTAAATCGATCAAATCTGACTGAATGTTGTTGAAAACAGAAATAATGCATTAACTTATCATCATATCGCAGAGTAAACAAAAATACCACAACAAGGTAAAATAAAAAGTGTGTCTATATTTATGTCAGTAGTTGTTCTTTATCTGGTCTGCCCCAGACTGTCAAGGACATTATGTTATACAGGCCATTCATCTTCAAAGATAGACATTTAACACGCTGGGCTGGAGGGGCTGTTTGAACCTTCAAGGAGAGCGACGACACACGCATCGCTGTTTGAACCTTCAGGGAGGGACAGGGGAGAGGAAGGACAATTGATGGGGGAGATACTTTTAGTGATCAGAACCATCAGACATCTGTGCCATCAGTCATCTGTGTCATCAGTAATATGTGTCATCAGCCATCTGTTTCATCAGTCATCTGTGTCATCAGTCATTTGATTAATCAGTCATCTGTGTCATCAGTCATCTGTTTCATCAGTCATCTGTGCCATCAGTCATCTGTTTCATCAGTCATCTGTGTCATCAGTCATCTCTGTCATCAATCATCTGTTTCATCAGCTTATCTGTGTCACCAATCATCTGTCATCAGTCATCTGTGTCATCAATCATCTGTTTCATCAGCTCATCTGTGTCATCAGTCATCTGTTTCATCAGTCATCTGTGTCACCAATCATCTGTCATCAGCTCAACTGTTTCATCAGCTCATCTGTGTCACCAATCATCTGACATCAGTCATCTGTTTCATCAGCTCATCTGTGTCATCAGTCATCTGTTTCATCAGCTCATCTGTGTCCTCAGTCATCTGTTTCATCAGCTCATCTGTGTCACCTATCATCTGTCATCAGTCAGATGTTTCATCAGCTCATCTGTGTCATTAGTCATCTGTTTCATCAGCTCATCTGTGTCACCAATCATTTGTCATCAGTCATCTGTTTCATCAGCTCAAATGTGTCATCAGTCATCTGTGTCATCAGTCATTTGCACCTGCTTTTTCTGCTGTCCCAGGCCGTCTCGGTGTGTGTTTGAGTGTGACTCCGGGGCAGACCAACAGCGTCTTGATGTGTGTTTGAGTGTGACTCCGGGGCAGACCAACAGCGTCTTGATGTGTGTTTGAGTGTGACTCCGGGGCAGACCAACGGCGTCTCGGTGTGTGTTTGAGTGTGACTCCGGGGCAGACCAACAGCGTCTTGATGTGTGTTTGAGTGTGACTCCGGGGCAGACCAACGGCGTCTCGGTGTGTGTTTGAGTGTGACTCCGGGGCAGACCAACGGCGTCTTGATGTGTGTTTGAGTGTGACTCCGGGGCAGACCAACGGCGTCTCGGTGTGTGTTTGAGTGTGACTCCGGGGCAGACCAACGGCGTCTCGGTGTGTGTTTGAGTGTGACTCCGGGGCAGACCAACGGCGTCTCGGTGTGTGTTTGAGTGTGACTCCGGGGCAGACCAACGGCGTCTCGGTGTGTGTTTGTCACTCACCCGATTACTCGACCTGATGGAATACATGCAAAAACAACCGAAATTAAAAGTCACCAGCAAGGGGACCTCTCATGGGACAGGGTTCAATACACACACGTACACACTCTTTCGTCAACACCCTTTAACTGTCCTCTCTGCCATTTCATCCTCTCTCATCAGGGATGTATAGAAGTCAGAATGTAGGACTCCTCTCTCTCTCTCTCTCTCTCTCTCTCTCTCTCTCTCTCTCTCACTCTTTATCTCTCTCACAGACACACACACACTCTCTCTCTCTCCCTCTCTTTCTCTCTGTCTTCCATTCTCTTCCTCCCTCTCTCCTTCCCCCTCTCCTTCCCATCTTTTGTCTGTGTCCACCTGAGCTCTAATCCTATACATCTATGCATCCCTCTCCTCCTCACAGTGGCCAGACCAGAACAGACCAGCTGGGAGTGAAAGTACTGCTATCCCACTGAGGACAGCAGGTAGTCAGGCCTATTCTCTCCTCTCATCTCTTCCCCTCTTTTCTGTTTATATTTGTGATTATCATGGAGTTCTTTTTGAGAGGATTATTTGATGTTGGAAGTAAGATCTTATTTCATATACTCTATATTTTATTTTCTCTCTCCTCTTCTCTCCTATATAAAGTAGAACCAGTACAGTGTATATGGTATAGGTTGAGGTGATATCTCTTTCTCCACTAGGTAAGCCCAGTAAATATCTGTATAAGCCCTGGCTCCTCCTGTCTCCCTTGCTGGACCTTTAGATTGGAGACCCGCTCCAAAGGTCACTAGAATTGCATTGAGCACGATTCTTCTGTCTTCTGTCTTCTGCATTCTGCATTCTGTATTCTGTCTTCTGCATTCTGTATTCTGCATTCTGTATTCTGTATTCATTCTGTATTCCTGCGGTGTGTATGTATTGGCTGTGTTCTACTGGCTGTATTCTACTGTATTCTGTTTTCTGTCTTCTGTTTTCCCTAACACAGAAAGACTAGAAAAGAAAGGATGAGGCTGGAGATGGTGGAAGAGAGAGGGTGAGGAGAGGGGTAGAAGAGGGGTAGGAGAGGGTGAGGACAGGGTGAGGAGAGGGGTAGAAGAGGGGGAGGAAAGAGAGAGGAAAAGGGCTGGATCAGGGCTAGAGAGTGAGGCTGGAGAGAGAGCTGTAGAGCCTGGCCCTTGAGTGTATCATTGTTGGAAGAAAACCAGCGAAAGGGGTGGGGTCTAGTGTAACTGGAGAAAGGGGTGGGGTCTAGTGTAATTTGAGAAAGGGGTGGAGTCTAGTGTAACTTGAGAAAGGGTGGGGTCTAGTGTAATTGGAGAAAGGGGTGGGGTCTAGTGTAATTTGAGAAAGGGGTGGAGTCTAGTGTAACTTGAGAAAGGGTGGGGTCTAGTGTAATTGGAGAAAGGGGTGGAGTCTAGTGTAATTTGGAGCGAGACTGGAACAGGGCTAGTGCTCTGCTGCATGGCATCCAGTGTGTGTGGCTGGAGCTGGGGAATGGATGTGTAGAGGGGGTCCGGGAAGAAAGCCTGCAGAGTTGTAGTGAGGGAGACTGAAAAAGGTCTAGGCAGCTAGGCCAGTGTTCTTCTGGCCTGCGGTGTGTATGTATTGGCTGTGTTCTACTGGCTGTATTCTACTGGCTGTATTAAACTGGCTGTATTCTACTGGCTGTATTCTACTGGCTGTATTAAACTGGCTGTATTCTACTGTCTGTAATCTACTGGCTGTATTTTACTGGCTGTATTATACTGGCTGTATTAAACTGGCTGTATTCTACTGGCTGTATTAAACTGGCTGTATTCTACTAGCTGTATTCTACTGGCTGTATTCTGCTGGCTGTATTAAACTGGCTGTATTCTACTGGATGTATTCTACTGGCTGTATTCTACTGGCTGTATTCTGCTGGCTGTATTCTACTGGCTGTATTCTGCTGGCTGTATTCTACTGGCTGTATTCTGCTGGCTGTATTCAGCTGGCTGTATAAAACTGGCTGTATTCTACTGGCTGTATTCAGCTGGCTGTATAAAACTGGCTGTATTCTACTGGCTGTATTCAGCTGGCTGTATTCAGCTGGCTGTATAAAACTGGCTGTATTCTACTGGCTGTATTCTACTGGCTGTATTCTACTGGCTGTATTCTACTGGCTGTATTCTACTGGCTGTATTAAACTGAGGATTAGACCTACAGCTCCACAACGGAGCTCCTTTCTCTATAGACTTACACACACACACTCATCCCTCAGCAAGATTATATACTTGTTACCACCCGGCCTAGCCCTGCCCTGCTATATACATATACTGTATAATATATTTAGTGTGTGGATATATGAGTGTCATGTCAGACGTTAAATAGCTGCTTCAGTCTCTCTATCTCTCCAAAGCGGCTCAGAGAGCACAGAAAGCAGGGAGAGAGGAGAGTCATGTAATTACTTGGCCCCTATGGAACTGCAGAGAGAGGAAAGAGAGAGGTGTCTTTCTCAGGGAGCGCTTAGCTCTATTTATTTTATTGTACTCTGTTATTATGGGACTCTGTTGCTGAATAGAGGTAGACAACAGTGAGTGTGTGAATGGAGGTAGAGAACAGCCTGAGTGTGTGAATAGAGGGTAGAGAACAAGGAACCCTCTCTCTAATGTTATGGTTCCAGGGGTTTGACCTTTTTACCTGAAGTGACCTACAGTTAACACTTGTTATATCTGTCCCATACACCAGTAGATCCTACTGAAGTCTGAATACACGTTACACATGTCTAAGATTTTGCTCGACAGGAAAACACACCCTTGTAGCATGCAGATGACCCGGGTTTGATACCCTGTTGGTTAGACAACGAGCATATCCCAGCAAATCAACTGTGGTCCTCTGTGGCTCAATTGGTTGAGCATGGAGCTTGCAACGGCAGGACTGTTTTGGGTTCAGTTCCAGCTGGTACCTCCCATACAGAACATGTATGCACACATGACTGTAAGAAACTTTGGATGAAAGCGTCAGCTAAATGGTGTATTATATTATTAACTGAAGCAACAGATCTCATTTGGGCCCAAAAAAGTCACAATCCCCATCTATCCACTTTTTACGCTGCTGCTACTCTCTGTTTATTATATATGCATAGTCACGTTAGCACTACCTACGTGTACATATTACCTCAACTAACCTGTGCCCCCGCACACTGACTCCGTACCAGTAACCCCATGTATGTAGCTTCGCTACTGTTATTTTACTGCTGCACTTTAATAATTTTTTATTTGAATTTTTACTTAGCTATTTTTTACTTAACACTTATTTTTCTTAAAACTGCATTGTTGGTTAAGGGCTTGTAGGTAAGCATTTCACTTTAAGCTCTACACCTGTGACAAATACCATTTGATTTGATTTGATTCATTCATCAATTAATTAATTCATTCGTCATAATTAACGTAATAAGATTACAGTAATGCACTGTGCTGTTGTTTTTCGGTAACTTATAGGCAGCCAGTTGCCTGTAAAGTTACAGTCAAGCCATTACAGTTACAGTATTGGATATCGTAAATACGGTACAGTAACATACTGTACCTTTTTTACAGTAACTTACAGCCAACTGGTTACCTGTAAGTTACCGTAAAACAACAGAAATTATTCACCTATGCAACCCTGAAAAATAAAAAAAACATATATATATATACAGTATTTGATACACTGCCGATTTTGCAGGTTTTCCCACTTACAAAGCATGTAGAAGTCTGTAATTTTTATCGTAGGTACTCTTCAACTGTGAGTGACGGAATCTAAAACAAAAATCCAGAAAATCACATTGTATGATTTTTAAGTAATTAATTTGCATTTTATTGCATGACATAAGTATTTGATACATCAGAAAAGCAGAACTTAATATTTGGTACAGAAACCTTTGTTTGCAATTACAGAGATCATACGTTTCCTGTAGTTCTTGACCAGGTTTGCACACACTGCAGCAGGGATTTTGGCCCACTCCTCCATACAGACCTTGTCCAGATCCTTCAGGTTTCGGGCCTGTCGCTGGGCAACACGGACTTTCAGCTCCCTCCAAAGATTTTCTATTGGGTTCAGGTGTGGAGACTGGCTAGGCCATTCCAGGACCTTGAGATGCTTCTTACGGAGCCACTCCTTAGTTGCCCTGGCTGTGTGTTTTGGGTCGTTGTCATGCTGGAAGACCCAGCCACGACCCATCTTCAATGCTCTTACTGAGGGAAGGAGGTTGTTGGCCAAGATCTCACGATACATGGCCCCATCCATCCTCCCTTCAATACGGTGCAGTCGTCCTGTCCCCTTTGCAGAAAAGCATCCCCAAAGAATGATGTTTCCACCTCCATGCTTCACGGTTGGGATGGGGTTCTTGGGGTTGTACTCATCCTTTTTCCCAAAAAGCTCTATTTTTGTCTCATCAGACCACATGACCTTCTCCCATTCCTCCTCTGGATCATCCAGATGGTCATTGGCAAACTTCAGACGGGCCTGGACATGCGCTGGCTTGAGCAGGGGGATTCTGTGCGCTGCAGGAGTTTAATCCATGACGGCGTAGTGTGTTACTAATGGTTTTCTTTGAGACTGTGGTCCCAGCTCTCTTCAGGTCATTGACCAGGTCCTGCCGTGTAGTTCTGGGCTGATCCCTCACCTTCCTCATGATCATTGATGCCCCACAAGATGAGATCTTGCATGGTGCCCCAGACCCAGGGAGATTGACCGTCATCTTGAACTTCTTCCATTTTCTAATAATTGCACCAAAAGTTGTTGCCTTCTCACCAAGCTGCTTGCCTATTGTCCTGTAGCCCATCCCAGCCTTGTGCAGGTCTACAATTTTATCCCTGATGTCCTTACACAGCTCTCTGGTCTTGGCCATTGTGGAGAGGTTGGAGTCTGTTTGATTGAGTGTGTGGACAGGTGTCTTTTATACAGGTAACGAGTTCAAACAGGTGCAGTTAATACAGGTAATGAGTTGAGAACAGGAGGGCTTCTTAAAGAAAAACTAACAGGTCTGTGAGAGCCGGAATTCTTACTGGTTGGTAGGTGATCAAATACAATAAAATGCAAATTAATTATTAAAAAATCATACAATGTGATTTTTTGGATTTTTGTTTTAGATTCTGTCTCTCACAGCTGAAGTGTACCTATGATAAAAATTACAGACCTCTTCATGCTTTTTAAGTAGGAAAACCTGCAAAATCGGCAATGTATCAAATACTTGTTCTCCCCACTGTATATATTTTTTTTTACAATTGGTATGATATATTATGAATCCAGTTTGTCCTACATGTTCCTAATTTGGTGCCTAAGATCCTGAAGGGCATCTATAAGGGTTAAGGTTTGGGAAAGGGTTAAAACAAAGGTTTGGGATAGGGTAATAAATAATAACAAAAAAAACAACAAAAAAAACAGGACTGAACACAAAACCCTTGGAGCTGGAGCTCGCTGCTTATGGCTATCCGCCATCCCCGTCCACAATGCACTAGCAAAACCAAAGCCTACTTGATGTTAATAGCGCTCACTGTTGCGCCTTTTGGGAGGTTTTGAAGTAATCTCCTGACGTCCTGCTTACTTGGACGGACGTTGAATTACGCAGTGAATATTGAGTGACCTGGCTGTGCTGCTTCCTGGGCATGTTTTTTATTTATTTATTTTTTAACCTTTATTAGACAAGTCAGTTAAGAACAAATTCTTATTTACAATGAAGGCCAACAAAAGGCAAAAGACCTCTTGCGGAGACGGGGGCTTGGATTAAAAATTTAAATAAATAAAAATTACATATTACCTCAACTACCTAAAGAGATACCACACACACACAAACGCACAAACACACAAACACACACACACTCTGAGGGAGTGGAAGGAAAATCTTTTTCCTGTGTTCAGTAATCAGTTCAGTTGAGGATCACTCAAGAGAGTTTTCAATCACTCTCTTTTGCACCCACTTCAGTATTCAAGCTCACACTTGTCACTGGAAAGTATTATTACTTAAAGAAAGTGTGACTGTGACTGTGTCCGTCGACTGAAGGCCACATCAAACAGCTGTTAGTATTGACCAGACTCCCATTCCATGCTGTTAGTATTGACAAGACTCCCATTCTATGCTGTTAGTATTGACCAGACTCCCGTTCTATGCTGTTAGTATTGACCAGACTCCTGTTCCATGCTGTTAGTATTGACCAAACTCCCATTCCATGCTGTTAGTATTGACCAAACTCCCGTTCCATGCTGTTAGTATTGACCAAACTCCCATTCCATGCTGTTAGTATTGACCAAACTCCTGTTCTATGCTGTTAGTATTGACCAAACTCCCATTCCATGCTGTTAGTATTGACCAGACTCCTGTTCTATGCTGTTAGTATTGACCACACTCCCGTTCCATGCTGTTAGTATTGACCACACCCCCGTTCTATGCTGTTAGTATTGACCAAAATCCTGTTCCATGCTGTTAGTATTGACCAGACTCCTGTTCTATGCTGTTAGTATTGACCACACTCCCATTCCATGCTGTTAGTATTGACCAGACTCCCGTTCTATGCTGTTAGTATTGACCAAAATCCTGTTCCATGCTGTTAGTCTTGACCACACTCCCGTTCCAATTTGTTAGTATTGACCAAACTCCTGTTCCATGCTGTTAGTATTGACCAAACTCCTGTTCCATGCTGTTAGTATTGACTAAACGACAAGGAGCTACTTCTCTTCAATCTGAGATCCAATTAGTTTGGACTTGCTTTTCTGAAAACATATTTTCTGATGCCTTTTTTGTTTCTGTGTGTGTTTGTGTGTGTGTGTGTGTGAAGATGACAGAATTGACTAGACTGGAGATTAATTGTTGAAAGGTAGGGTATTGATCTCACTGTATCGTCTAAACAAATCAAAGACGCCTTCGGCCAATAAGATTGTTACGTTTCTGTGTGTGTGAGTGTGTGTGCTGCGTGTGTGTTTGTGCATATCAGTAATTTATGCATAAATAAATATTCATGGCAATATATCCATGATGTAGTGATTGTATTGTCTGTTTTGATTCGCCGAAGGGAGATTACCATTTAAACAATTCTTTATCATCATTACAATATTGTTCTAAATTAAATCACCTTCTTCATCGTCCTTGTCATTCAGATCATTCAAATTAAATTGTGAAGTGACGTGCATAATTTGAGTTCTATCGCCATTCATCCATTTCTGTCATTCATTCAGTGAGTAGAGAGACATATTAGTGACTAGCTGGGTATAAACATCCTACAGCACGTGTTTTGGCCCGTTGGGTAGGAATAGATGAGAAAAACAGGTAAACAGGATGGAGCAGGAGCGTTGTGTCTGCTTCCACATGGTGGCATGACCATTATCTCTCCAAATCAACTTTGAAGTATACAATATCTGCCCCCTGAAGAGTGAGAGACTCACCTCTCTCACATCACAAGTGAATCGTTTACAGCAAATATTTTACACATGTATGTCTCTCTCTCTCTCTCTCTCTCTCTCTCTCTCTCTCTCTCTCTCTCTCTTTCTCAATTCAATTCAAAGGGCTTTATTGGCATGGGAAACATGCAGTATGTTTCCATTGCCAAAGCAAATGGAATAGAAAACAATTGAAAGAGAAATAAATAAGGATAATTAACAATCAGTAAACATTACACTCACAAACGTTTTAAAACATTTCTAATGTTATATTATTGGCTATGTACAATGCTGTAACAATGTGAACATAGTTGAAGTAAGAAAAGGGGAAATAAATAAACAGATAAATATGGGTTGTACTTACAACGTTGTTTGTGTTCCGCAGGTTACCCTGCCACTAACCTTGCTGCTGTGATGGCACACCGCAATACTTCGCATAACAGATATGGAAGTTTATCAATGTTTGATTTATTTAAACTCTTTGTGGGTCTGTGTGATGTGTGGGAAATACAGTGCATTTGGAAAGGATTCAGACCCCCACATTTTGTTACGTTACAGTTTTATTCTAAAATGGATTAAACGGAGACAGTGTAGCCCCTCCCCCCTGCCTAGTAGCATGCACTGTTGAGTTTTGGTCACATGAGATTTTAATTTTGACTATTCAGCTAAATATCCCAAAATTTCATAAGAAATTAGGTGGTGTTTTTGGTGTAACAGTAACATTATACTACGGTATCCATCCATAGGGGCGCCCAAATGAGTGAAGATTGTATTTATTTGTGTTCATTTATTTATTATTATTATTATTTTTATTTTTTTTACTAATACGATTTTAATGCTATTAATTTGAAATATTACAAAAAAACGAAAGTCCCCACAACAACATTACTACATAGCTTATTAGGCCACCTAGTTAGACTTACCTGATTGTGAGGTATGGGCGAGTTCAGTTATCTGAAGTGGTGAGTGACACTGAATGTGAAACATGATAAATTAGCATCAGTAGCCTACTTCAAACGATGTCAAAAACCCCAAAGCCCTCTGGTGCCCAGGGAAGAAAAAGAAGAAGAGAAGAGGAGGAAAAACGATATAAGGACAGAGGTGATGTGATGTGATGAACGAATAGTTTATCTAATTGCATAGTAGTTACCATTGGAGCAGTGTTACTACTAGTAGGTGGGACAATAGAACGAGTCAAAATTCACCCAAGGCTGAAAACTGCAAAATAACGTTGGCTAAGCTGGAACACTAGCGTGAGCCCATAGCAAATGAATGGAATCGAACGTTCGCAGAGTCTGTTTTGACTGGAGTGATGATTAGATTTCCATTTCGCCTAAATGACACAAAAAAAAGTATCAATTTTTTTGTGCCGTTTATTTATATACTATCTGTTCGTCGGACGAAATTGTAAAAAAACAACTTGTGTAGAAAGTAAACATCCGCACCTCGATGGTGTCAACTATGCTTATGTCTGTGTAATGAGAAAGTAGGGATGAAACTTCTGACTATTTCTGGTCTAGTGATCGATGACAAGCGAGCTCGCTGCCCAGACTTACACAATTATAAAGAGGAGATTCTCCTGATTAAAATGGTTCCCGACATGAAAAAATCAAAATATACACATTGTGAGATATTTGGCGAAATAGACAGACATAGCTATATTTCCCTAAAGGAAACAATGGGACGACCTCTGAGTTCCATGAGTAATTTTTTGTTGTTGTTTACATTTTAACTACAAACAACGTGGACAGGTCTCATTGCCAACAATAGCCAAGCAGGCATTGTGACATAGAACAATAAACTGGGAATAGAATGTTTGGAAGGCGAGTTGGTGCCACGGTGCTCAATAAAACTAATAGGAGCTGGCAGGGTGAAAAATGCCCTAAAAGAAGGCCTGTTTTTTCGTGATTACTTCAAAACTACGACAAGCAGCTGGGAAATATGGTCATATTATGAAACTGGGCTCCACGGTGGATGCAATGAACTAGTTTTTATCATAAAAAAGCGTTGTAAAAAATGTAATGTGTCCAGCCTACTACTAGCTAGTTTACTTTGGATGATACTAGTAACAGAATTCAAGAGCCTTTTTTGTCCCATGTGGTGCCCACACTTTAAATCTGGTGGTAGCTGATACTGCTAAGATCTCACCAGATGCCATTGGCTACTTTGGATATTTAGCGAAATTATTCAAACTCTTCTCAGCCTCCACCCATAGATGAGATATCCTCCTGAAACATGTCAAAACCACCCTGAAATTATGGTCAGAGACCAGGTGGGAAAGCAGGATAAACAGCATTCAGTCAGTAACGTACCAGGCTGGGCAAGTCAGAGAGGCTCTTCTGGAGATGAGGGAAACTACTGCAGACCCTGTGGTGAAAGTTGAAGCACAGTCTTTGGCTGAGGAGATTGGATCCTACCACTTTTCTATTTGCACAGTCATATGGTATGACATCCTCAACAAGATTCAGCATGTGAGTAAACTGTGCAGTTACCCTCTATGCAGCTAGATGTGGCTGTCAACTTGCTGAAGATTCCCTTACCTGCTACAGAAATATTGGATTTTCTGATGCACAGACAACTGCAAAGGAAATGTGTGAGGAGATGAACGTGGAGGCTGTACTCAACAAAAGCAGTTGAAAACCACAAAAAGGCACTTTGGTTCTGAGGCTCCAGATGAGCCTGTTGGTGATGCACTTCGAAAAATGGAAACCACATTTTTTGATGTGGTAGTGGATACAGCCCTCTCGTCACTTTATGAGAGATTTCAGAGCCTGTGAGAGGTGAATGACACATTTGGAGTGCTCCTCAACTTCCCCAACATGTCAAAAGAAGAGTTGAAGAGCACTGTCAAACCCTGAGCACTGCTCTGAGCCATGACGGACAGCCAGATATTGATGGCAGGGAACTTGCTGTGGAAATGCAAAACTTTCCACATTTGCCATAAAAAACATGACAAACATGGAACTCTTGACCTTCCTGCACGAGAAGAAGCTGAAAGAAATATACCCCAATATATGGGTAGCTCTGAGAATCACTGCCACTCTTCCTGTTACAGTGGCTGCTGCTGAAATGAGCTTCTCTAAGCTCAAACTGATTAAAACCTACCTGAGATATACTACGGTACAAGATCATCTCAGTGGACTTTCTATCATTAGTATAAATCATGTGGTCTCACAACAGCTGTCTTATGATGATATCATAGATGACTTTGCTGCAAGAAAGGCAAGGCGAGTAAGGCTGCAGAACAATGCTACATTATGCATATTGCGCTGAGGTTTCTGTAATATAGTTAGTTTTTTGTGCAATTCTCTTATTTATAATTCATTTTATGTCACTTGTTTGCTGCAAGAAAGGCAAGGCGAGTAAGGCTGTAAAATGGTCTCTGTAATATAGTTTTTTCAGGGAATATGTCACTTGTTTCTTTAATACTGTTTTTATTTTGTGGGGGGTTTTTGTTTCTAAAATAAAGAAAATCTCAAAGACATACAGCTATGCAGTTTATGTGTTAGTGTATGAACACAACGATCGGTGGTGGAATTGGTTGCAATGCATGGGGCACCAGCTAAAATCTTGCCTAGGGACCTAATTAGTCAGGGCCGGCCCTGTATGCTATTATATTTGGGTGTGTTATGTATAATGTGATCTTCCAAGACATTGGTTCAGCTTTGATCAACATTACTGTTCGAGCAACATTGTGAGTGCGTTCCGGAACACTGCTGTCCGCTGCACCAAAGTGCACCAGCCAAACTCGTTTTGCCTTGGTGATGCAGAAATGAGAGACCACATTTGGGGCCTTTTTATGAAAATCGGAGCCAAGGAAACATTGCTGGTTGATCTCCGGGAACGTAATACAGTTAGGAAGGGAAACTGTTAAAATAGGGTTGAGTGAAGTAACAGCAAATATTTTACCTCATATCTTTCAGACTAATACTGCCCTGTACTTACTTTTCTAGATCTTCATCAGAACAACACATTTATATTTTTTAAACACTTTTTGTAAGTAGTTAGGCCCACTGTCCTCTTCAAGTTTAGCTGGAACATAGATAGATAGATAGATAGATAGATAGATAGATAGATAGATAGATAGATAGATAGATAGATAGATAGATAGATAGATAGATAGATAGATAGATAGATAGATAGATAGATAGATAGATAGATAGATAGATAGATAGATAGATAGATAGATAGATAGATAGATAGATAGATAGATAGATAGATAGATGATAGATAGATAGATACACAATGCATGATAGTATAAAAATACAAGAAGTCTGGAGTGCAAAAAGCTATTAAAAGACATTGCATAGTATGGGTGAATGGCTGAATATGTACACTATACATTGTTGCAGAGTGTTAGGTGAAAATATGTTGATATAGATAAAATAAGGAATATTTGCATGGTTAATTATACTATACAGGTCGATGGCAGAGAAATACTTAAATAACTAAATGTGCGTATGATATAAGTGAGGGTAATAATAATTTACTTAATATACTTCTTTAGCTACTGAAGTATTTCTCTATTAGTATTTCTAACCATCCAACATCCACCAATGTATAGTGTACATATTCAGCCATTCACCCATACTATGCAATGTATTTTAATATCTTTTTGCACTCCAGACTTCTTGTATTTCTATACTACGCTCTATGTATCATGTACCGTGTATCTGTTTTTTGTGTACTTTCTTTGTGGCATTTTGCACCTGCCCTGTGTTTTGTTGTTGTAGCTGCTTGACAAAGAAATTTCCCCCTCGGGGATAAATAAAGTACCTATCTATCTATCTATCTATCTATCTATCTATCTATCTATCTGTCTGTCTGTCTGTCTGTCTGTCTGTCTGTCTGTCTGTCTGTCTGTCTGTCTGTCTGTCTGTCTGTCTGTCTGTCTGTCTGTCTGTCTGTCTGTCTGTCTGTCTGTCTGCCTGCCTGCCTGCCTGCCTGCCTGCCTGCCTGCCTGCCTGCCTGCCTGCCTGCCTGCCTGCCTGCCTGCCTGCCTGCCTGCCTGCCTGCCTGTCTGTCTGTCTGTCTGTCTGTCTGTCTGTCTGTCTATCTATCTATCTATCTACAGTCTGGTTAAATGAACAGGTAAGTGACTATTTTGCATGGTTAAATTAAATGTACAAATAAATGTACAGTTAAATGTACAGGTAAGTTAATATTTGTATGGTTACATTAACTGTACAGGTAAATGACAGGAAGAGATACTTAAATAGCTAAATGTGCGTATGATATAATTTAATATAATAATTGATATGATATAATAATTCCCTTAAAATACAGTCCTTAGTGCAGGGTTTGATTACAGATATTCGATATACCAAAAGAAACAACAAAAAGAAAAAAGATACAACTGACAGGATACTAGTATGCATTCCTGAGTGAATGACTACGTAAGTTCAGTCCAAGAATTACTTGCAATATTGCACGTTATATATAACAACAGTACATGAATATGTACAGTGGGGAGAATAAGTATTTGATACACTGCCGATTTTGCAGTTTTTCCCACTTACAAAGCATGTAGAAGTCTGTAATTTGTATCATAGGTACTCTTCAACTGTGAGTGACGAAATCTAAAACAAAAATCCAGAAAATCACATTGTATGATTTTTAAGTAATTAATTTGCATTTTATTGCATGACATAAGTATTTGATACATCAGAAAAGCAGAACTTAATATTTGGTACAGAAACCTTTGTTTGCAATTACAGAGATCATACGTTTCCTGTAGTTCTTGACCAGGTTTGCACACACTGCAGCAGGGATTTTGGCCCACTCCTCCATACAGACCTTCTCCAGATCCTTCAGGTTTCGGGGCTGTCGCTTGGCAATACCGACTTTCAGCTCCCTCCAAAGATTTTCTATTGGGTTCAGGATCTGGAGACTGGCTAGGCCACTCCAGGACCTTGAGATGCTTCTTACGGAGCCACTCCTTAGTTGCCCTGGCTGTGTGTTTCGGGTCGTTGTCATGCTGGAAGACCCATCCACGACCCATCTTCAATGCTCTTACTGAGGGAAGGAGGTTGAAGGCCAAGATCTCGCGATACATGGCCCCATCCATCCTCCCCTCAATACGGTGCAGTCGCCCTGTCCCCTTTGCAGAAAAGCATCCCCAAAGAATGATGTTTCCACCTCCATGCTTCACGGTTGGGATGGTGTTCTTGGGGTTGTACTCATCCTTCTTCTTCCTCCAAACACGGCGAGTGGAGTTCAGACCAAAAAGCTCTATTTTGGTCTCATCAGACCACATGACCTTCTCCCATTCCTCCTCTGGATCATCCAGATGGTCATTGGCAAACTTCAGACGGGCCTGGACATGCGCTGGCTTGAGCAGGGGGACCTTGCTTGCGCTGCAGGATTTTAATCCATGACGGCGCAGTGTGTTACTAATGGTTTTCTTTGAGACTGTGGTCCCAGCTCTCTTCAGGTCATTGACCAGGTCGTAGTTCTGGGCTGATCCCTCACCTTCCTCATGATCATTGATGCCCCACGAGGTGAGATCTTGCATGGTGCCCCAAACCGAGGGAGATTGACCGTCATCTTGAACTTCTTCCATTTTCTAATAATTGCGCCAACAGTTGTTGCCTTCTCACCAAGCTCCTTGCCTATTGTCCTGTAGCCCATCCCAGCCTTGTGCAGGTCTATAATTTTATCTCTGATGTCCTTACACAGCTGTTTGATTGAGTGTGTGGAGTCTGTTTGATTGAGTGTGTGGACAGGTGTCTTTTATACAGGTAACGAGATCAAACAGATGCAGTTAATACAGGTAATGAGTGGAGAACAGGAGGGCTTCTTAAAGAACAGGTCTGTGAGAGCCGGAATTCTTACTGGTTGGTAGGTGATCAAATACTTATGTCATGCAATAAAATGCAAATTAATTATTTAAAATCACACAATCTGATTTTCTGGATTTTTGTTTTAGATTCCGTCTCTCACAGTTGAAGTGTACCTATGATAAAAATCCCTGAAAGCTCCTGCACGTCATCTCTATCTGACACCTTTGCTAACAGGTGTTGTGTCAATTCAAAACTTGTCAAAACTTGCACAAGGCAGTTCACAAAATTGTAAATTTTTAAGAAATGTAGCCAATTTCTATAATACTACATTTAGTTAGCATTAGATAGTTAATCTATTATGACTCGTAAAAAAATCTACAGATATATACAGTTATCCTGTATATATATATAAACAAAATCCTGGGATGCTGCAGCACCCTCAGCACCCCTATTTCCCGCGGCTATAGAAACCCCAACATATACCGTATGTTTTTATTCTGACACAGGCAGGACACAGTACAACATTTATCAATGCAAAGTGAAATATTTTTGTTTCAATAGTGGGTCTGCCCTCCTCTCTCATCCTTCTCTATGTAGGGTTGCATGATAATGGCTAGTCATGGCCTCTCTTCCAGCGGTCAGTCAGCAGAGCCAGATAAGTAATTAAAGAAGCAATTAAAATACCTAATTAAGAAGAGAGTGTGTGAACACAGCACAGAGAAAGAGAGACTGAGGATGGATAATTGGTTGGCCTGTGAAGGTATGTCAGCGGTTGGATTTGGAGTGTTCATGTGTGTTTGGCTGTGTTCATGTGTGTTTGTGTGTTTTCAAGTGTGTTTGTGTGTGTGTTGGGTTGGACGGTTGAGGGACTTGTTGTGATTTAATACTGTTTTATAGTACAGTATATATTTGGCCATAATTGCAGTAGAATGATTTAGTAAAAAGATAAGATGAAGACTTTTCACAACTCTTATAGTGTACCTTATCCTGTCTCATTTCCTGACATCAAAGTGTTTGTGTGTTTATTTTCCTACCAGGGGTTGTATAGGAGAGAGAACCCTCCTGACGTACTGCTGAAAAGCTGCAGTTAAGGGCCAGTGTATATAAAAAGCTAATCTCCAT
>CM042384.1:25536333-25538833 GCA_023634145.1 Thymallus thymallus
AAGTAGGCCAGTGGGTGGGGTTATAAATGGCCATACTCAAGGATTGGTCTCACACAATGATGTGACCAAGTGATGCGTATGTTGTAAATACTCATGCATGAGTCACTGGCGCCATTTTGATAAGAAAAGGTCAATACGGCTACACTAACGAATAACTAAAACTAAAAGATTTATAATGGAAGCAGCAAATTGGTCACTTTGATATGTCCAATCGCTTTTGAGCAAATATTGGATACATTAACTGAGATGGGAATCCATTGGTCAGTAAAACAGCAGGGAAGAAATGTAGAAACTCAAACAAGAATGTAAACAGATAAAAGACCATGATGCCGAGCAGCGATGATCAGCACGGTAATACATGTTTTAGTCAAATTACTATCTAGCGTAGCTAGCTGAAGCGTGTGAGTGATCACTGCACGAGACGTGAACCAGGGTTGACAACTTGTCATATAAGCATCCATGGAAGGCCAACGCCGTAAACTTAACTACATGTTTGACGTTAGCCGGAGTATCCGACTTGACATTACACAAACAAAAATACTTATACTTTTCAGAGGACATTCCTGAACCTACGGGCTCAGAGGAAGCTATGTGCTCGAATAGTGAAGCCACAACCTCAGAGCCCTGCACCCCCAGACACCCAGGGTCCATCAACACAATCTGTGCTCCTGCAACCCCTAAGCCCTGCAACCCCAGGTGCCAAGGGTCCATTTTCAGTTCAGTGTCAATGGATTGTCATGATCACTTGTTTAGCCCTAATCACACAATTTAGATGTCTTCAGCAGTGGTGGACAATCTCATCCACCGAGGACTGTTGTCATGGCAGGGTTATGTTCCTATACATTATTCAAGGACAGTGTGGATCTAGGAATGTATATATAAAACTGTCACATTCTGACCCAATTCCTTTATCATTTGCATCATTGGTGTATCTGGTTAGTAGATCTGATTGGCCGTGCACTGCCTTTAATGGTTAAGATTTAATATGATGAGACAGTACATGGTTGGATAACAAAACTATGCTCACACTGGCTGCCTCTGACTTCTTTGGATCATGTACCTTATCATTCCTGTACTGTACACGTCATTACTTCTGCATATATATTTTTGAAGGAAAGAGAATACACACTACCAGCGAATACCTGAACTTCACGAGGGAGGCTGAGGCCTCATACCTGGAGACACTTGAGGCCCAGCATCAGCCGCAGGATCAGCATTTCAATCAGCAGCGTGAAGATGAGGCAGCAGCCAGCCAGGGCAGCAGACATGGCCCAGACCGCCTCGTTTAACAACAGCTTCATAGCTGTATTTGGACAGTTTGTAAACAAACCGTATCCTTTCAGTTGATTATACTAGCGTTACGCCTGTTTACCGGAACGGCCAGTGTGAGCTCTGAACAAATGGACAATCAGGCAATCTGTTGATTCCTTTGCTATGCAACCTCTTGCTTGCTTGTTAGCATAACAAATTACTAGCTAGAACTTTTTGTGTTCGTAAACACACAAACACTTTGATGTCAGGAAATGAGTCAGGATAAGGTACAATCTAGAGTGCCAGATTGTCCATTCGTTCAAAGCTCACACTGGCCGTTCTGACCATCACAACGGCAGTCAAGCACACACGCTAACTGGCTAGCTACTTCCAGTCACAAATGAGAGAACACCTCACTCTGACCATTTTACTTGCCATAGCCGAGCTAGTTAGGCTGTTTTCATGTTATCCAGAGGATTGGTGACTGTAACTGTGCTGCTGGCAACAATTTAATTACACTTTTTTGCAGACGTTTACTGACACCGGACATATTAAACGGGTGTTGAGTGTTTATAATTTCATCTGTTATTCAGCGCTCTGGCACCCTCAGACGAGTGCTCTGAAATCGGAGTAGATATCCAAACCAAATGTTTGTCCATTTGTCCATTGAGAATGTTAGTTAGCTAACATACCGGTACCTACTGCTGTAATGATATGCTATGCAGTTCGTAAGGATAGCGAAGCCAACAAATTCTGCTAAATTACTATTGCAGTACTGATTGAAGACAGGTACCTATTACACCTGCAATGAGGTATTACTGTAGCTAGACATTAGTGAACTCTACTCTATTACTGTAGCTAGACAGGAGTGAAGTTTATGGTATTACTGTAGCTAGACAGGAGTGAAGTTTATGGTATTACTGTAGCTAGACAGGAGTGAACTTTACTCTATTACTGTAGCTAGACAGGAGTGAAGTTTATGGTATTACTGTAGCTAGACAGGAGTGAACTTTATGGTATTACTGTAGCTAGACAGGAGTGAACTTTATGGTATTACTGTAGTTAGACAGGCGTCAACTCTATGCTATTACTGTAGTTAGACAGATACTGACCTCGAAGTAGGCTGGTGGGTGGGGTTACAAACAGTAACACCATAAGATCAGACCTGACCTCCCTACAGACTGGCACTGGAGATAAGATCAGACCTGATCTCCCTACAGACTGGCACTGGAGATAAGATCAGACCTGA
>CM042384.1:25543833-25563833 GCA_023634145.1 Thymallus thymallus
TGCCTCCTCCATAGTATGACAGTCAGAATGTTCTGGCTAGCATGCTGCTTTGCTAACACAGCCATCCTGGAAAAACAACAACAACAACACCATTCTCTCTGTCCTCCCTCTGCACTCTGTACACATCTCCTGGAGATGCATTGTTCTCAATGCGTGTGGGGGGCAAAGTGGAGAGTGATTTGATGCATACTCAAACAGACAAACAGACACACACACACTGCAAAACAATAAATGAAGCTGCCTTAGTTGCCATGGTTACTAAAACCCAAAAGCAGAGAGAGACAGATAGAGAGATGAAGAGAGATGGAGAGCAGCATCCTCTTATAAACGATTGAAGCCAGAGATAAGCACCAGTGATTCCCTAACGTGGGCCCTGTTGAACCCCCCCCCCCCACACACACACACACACACTTATCTATTTATACATTCTCTCTCTCTCTCTCTCTCTCTCTCTCTCTCTCTCTCTCTCTCTCTCTCTCTCTCTCTCTCTCTCTCTCTCTCCATATGTATTTATTAATATATCTATTTACTATCTCTCCACAAGGGCAAACGAGGCCATAGCCGCTCACTTATTGAAATAACAGCTATGGGGAAGCATTAAGTCACAGTCCCCAGTAGCTTGGCTTGATTTATTTGTTCAACTGAGACCGTTGGAGAGAGGCTGTGGCCTACTGGCTAATTGGTCTTTAAGGCTGGTGAGCTGGTGGGATGGAGGGTACAGGTCATGGCAGGACTGCCCCAGGGAGAGTGCACTGTATATCTGTAGTTCTGTAGGGTAGTTGGTGGGTCAGGGTGTGTCAGGGGTCTGTAGGGTTGGTGGTGGGTCAGGGTTAGACAGGGATCTGTAGGGTTGGTGGTGGGTCAGGGTGGATCAGGGGTCTGTAGGGTTGGTGGTGGGTCAGGATGTGTCATGGTGGGTCAGGGGTCTGTAGGGTAGGTGGTGAGTCAGGGTGAGACAGGGGTCTGTAGGGCTGGTGGTGGGTCAGGGTTAGACAGGGATCTGTAGGGTTGGTGGTGGGTCAGGGTGGGTCAGGGTGGATCAGGGGTCTGTAGGGTTGGTGGTGGGTCAGGATGGGTCAGGGTGGGTCAGGGGTCTGTAGGGTAGGTGGTGAGTCAGGGTGAGACAGGGGTCTGTAGGGCTGGTGGTGGGTCAGGGTGGATCAGGGGTCTGTAGGGTTGGTGGTGGGTCAGAGGTCTGTAGGGTAGGTGGTGGGTCAGGGTGAGACAGGAGTCTGTAGGGTTGGTGGTGGGTCAGGGTGATACAGGAGTCTGTAGGGTTGGTGGTGGGTCAGGGTGATACAGGGTGGCTGGTGAGTTTGAATGATTTTTCACATACAGTGGGGAGAACAAGTATTTGATACACTGCCGATTTTGCAGGTTTTCCCACTTACAAAGCATGTAGAAGTCTGTAATTTTGATCATAGGTACTCTTCAACTGTGAGTGACGGAATCTAAAACAAAAATACAGAAAATCACATTGTATGAGTGGAGAACAGGAGGGCTTCTTAAAGAAAAACTAACAGGTCTGTGAGAGACGGAATTCTTACTGGTTGGTAGGTGATCAAATACTTATGTCATGCAATAAAATGCAAATTAATTATTTAAAAATCATACGATGTGATTTTCTGGATTTTTGTTTTAGATTCCGTCTCTCACAGTTGAAGTGTACCTATGATAAAAATTACAGACCTCTACATGCTTTGTAAGTAGGAAAACCTGCAAAATTGGCAGTGTATCAAATACTTGTTCTCCCCACTGTAAATCAGTATTTCATTATAGAATAAGAATAACACCTTTTCACTTTATTGACTGTACTAAAGTATATGTAACAAGAATGATTCAGAAATGCAGCAATTTGCTTCAACAGCCTTTATTTTTTCTATATCTTTGCATATAGAAATTTACTTGAAACAAAAAACGAATTCCTGAAATTCCAGGGCTGCAATAATAATTACAAAAAAAACCAGTATAATCACGCATACTGTACAGTACTGTGAGGGTTCTAGTTCTCCCTCTCTCCTGCATTTGGCCACAAGTTATCATCAACATCACACCTTATGTCTTCTCTGGCGATGCATCTTGGAAAGTATCTTCTGGAATGTCTAATCCAACCCTGGCAGTCTTCAGGAGAAGTGTCTCCACACCCCACATTCATGGCATCCAGTAAGTACATCTAGTCATGTGGATGGTGGTCATAAACCTTCCACCTCCACACAGAGAAAAACTCCTCTATGGGGTTTAGGAAGGGGGAGTATGGAGGCAGGAATAGTACTGGCATCCTGGGATGTGCAGTAAACCAGTCTGTGACTGTAGCAGAGTGGTGGAATGCCACATTATCCAACACAACAACCAAGGTAGGGGAGTTTCTTGCCCCTCTTTCTTGCCCCATAAGTCCATCATGCAGGTCATCCAGAAAATAAATTAGCCTCTCTGTATTGTAGGGGCCAATGAGTGGTTTGTGTAACAGTGCTGCACACATTGTGATGTTAGCTCCTCTCTGGCCTGAGACATCCAAGTTTGCTCTCTGTCCAATCACCTTTCTTCCCCTGCGGTGTGTTTTTGTCAGGTTGAATCCAGCTTCATCCACAAAGATGAATGTATGTGCAGTTTGCCTGGCTTCCATCTCCATTACTCTCTAAAATACAGTAAATCCACAGTTTACAGTACTTTACATTAGGCATAGCTGTGTATGTACCCTGTTTGGTTATTGAACAGACATCTTACCTGGACATATTGATACCGGAGTTCTTTCACACGTTCACCGTTTCTCTTAAAGGGTACAGTATACAACTGCTTCATCCTTATTTTATGTTTCTCTAAAATTGTCATTGTTCTGACTGTATTCACATTCCCAAAAGTGATATTTTCTTCCAGCACTCTGTCCCGAATTTCCTGCTGTTATATTGCATTGTTGCCAATTACCATGTCAACAATGGCAATTTCCTGCGCATCTGATAATATTCTGCCTCTCCCTCCTGTGGGAGGCAACCTTTGGATCCTACTGAAAAACAATATATTTCAAAATGTCAGTACATGTAAAAATGTGAACATACTGTATTGTACTGTAATATGTATTTCAACTATCATTGAAGGATGCACATCTCACCTGTTGTATCGCCGGAAAATTCGTACTATTGATGCAACTGTTGAACGCTGCAGATTTGGTTGCACCCTTAAACCGGCCTCTCTTAACATGGTCAATAATTGTGGTCCTTATCTCATCAGAGACCAGCTCTCTTGCTCTTCCTCTCCTTTGTCCTCCACACATTCTCCCTCTCCCTGCCACTCTTCTTTCCCCACCAACCTGTCTTCCTTGATCCATGTTTCCAAACTAAATCATTCTCCCTCTCCCTGACACTCTTCTTTCCCCACCAACCTGTCTTCCTTGATCCATGTTTCCAAACTAAATCATTCTCCCTCTCCCTGACACTCTTCTTTCCCCACCAACCTGTCTTCCTTGATCCATGTTTCCAAACTAAATCATTCTCCCTCTCCCTGACACTCTTCTTTCCCCACCAACCTGTCTTCCTTGATCCATGTTTCCAAACTAAATCATTCTCCCTCTCCCTGACATTCTGAAGCCATCCTCTTTTGTCTGTTTGGTAACGAGACTAAAATCAGGACACTTGGGAAGCCTTTCAGCTGGAATTGCAATCAGCTGTGTTTGGAATGATTAAATATTCTGCTGTGATTTTCTATATGTTTCAATCTGGTTACTGCAAAAATGCACAACATTTGCCATCATTCTGTTTTGAATGTGTTTCAACAGTTTTGGAAACAGTGTGTTAGCATTTGAAAACATGTGCTGCAAATATATAGTTTTGCAGATGGTGGAGTATGAATGAGAAAAGAGTTCATGGATTTCAGAGAATGTGGTAATTTAATGCATTTTGATATACATACACTTCTGTTGACTGTGTGAAGAGTTCTGACAATGTGACCTCAGTTTTGACCAATGCAAGTTAGCGATTGAAAAAAAACTGTAAGTCCTCGGGGCAGGCGTGTTTGAACATGGAGCAGAAGCAGCGCTCCAAACCCCTCACTTTGCAAGTTACAGGACATTTTATGGGCCAAATGTACCCTCCCTTTCTGAAATTCGAAAGTTGTGAACACCTGAAAAGTTGTGATTTGTCTAAATGATCAGTGACGAAAAATCTGTGCTTTGCATCACACAGTCTGTTGACAGACGCTACGATATCAGTTATGTGTTGTGTGTCTGTCCATGAGACATTAGGAACAAGGTTAGCCTTCATCTCCTGAGAGACCATGATGTCTTCAGTGAACCCTTTCTCTCTCTGTTTATGTTGTTTTGTAATACAGAGGAACGGACGGACGGACGGACGGACGGACGGACGGACGGACGGACGGACGGACGGACGGACGGACAGACAGACAGACAGACAGACAGACAGACAGACAGACAGACAGACAGACAGACAGACAGACAGACAGACAGACAGACAGACAGACAGACAGACAGACAGACATATACTTTATTGATCCCGAGGGGACATTTCTTTGTCAAATTGCCAGAACGAAATACACAAAAGACAGATACACGATACATGATACTTTTAATAAAAAAATGTTTTAATTTAAGGCAAGTCAGTTAAGAACAAATTCTTAAATAGCTAAAAGTACGTATGATATAATTTAGGGTAATAATAATAATACCCTTAAAATACAGTCCTTAATACAGGGTTTAATTACAGATAAATGCACGTATTGCACATTCGATATATTATATGCAATGAAATAAGATACTACTAGGATACTGACATACAGTCCTGAGTGAATGACTAGGTAAGTTCAGTCCAAGAATTACTTACAATATTGCACGTGATATGATATAACAACTGTATATGAATATGGATACACAGTCACTCACGGATGGATGGATGCATAATTGTTAAACTAGGTCCTAACACCCCAACAGTTCCAGGTCTATGTTGCCGATGGCACGGTACCCAGGTGAGGCATTAAACAGCCTAATAGCCGCCGGCAGGAAGGACTTCCTGTAGCGCTCTCTTGCACACAGTGGTGGAATCAGTCTGTGACTGAAGGTGCTCCTCTGTATCATAACCATGGCATGCAGAGGGTGGGTGACGTTGTCCATGATGGCCAGCAGTTTGGCCAAGATCCTTCTCTCCAAAAGGTCTTCTAGAGTGTCAAGGTTAATCCCCAGAACAGAGCTAGCCTTCCTGATCAGCTTACTTACCCCCCCCCCGATGCTCCCTACAATTGCGGAGTCATCCGAGAACTTCTGCAGGTGGCATGTTTCAGAGTTATATCTGAAGTCCGAGGTGTAGAGGGTGAACAGGAAGGGGGACAACACCGTTCCCTGGGGGGCCCCTGTGTTGCTCACTGCCCGTTCTGACACACAGCTCTGTAACCGCACAGATTGTGGCCTACCGGTCAGGTAGTCCGTAACCCAGGAGACTAAGGGTGCTTCCACTTTCATCCTCCTTATCTTCTCACCCAGTAGCAGGGGCTGAATGGTGTTAAAGGCACTGGAGAAGTAAAAAAACATAACCCTCTCAGTGCTACCTGCGTTGTCCAGGTGAGAGTAGGCCCTCTGCAGAAGGTAGATGATTGCATCATCCACCCCGATTTATTTATTTTTATTTTATTTTACCTTTATTTAACCAGGTAGGCCAGTTGAGAACAAGTTCTCATTTAAAAATGCAACCTGGCCAAGATAAAGCAAAGCAGTGCGACAAAAACATGGCAAAGAAGGCACTGGGATGCGTTTCCTGTAACCTCGCGATAACAGAGTGGATGGCGTCACATGCTGTGTTTGCGTCAGCGGAAGGCGAAATGTAAACGATAACAGCAATAGCCACCATGAATTCCTTCGGCAAATAGTAGGGTCTCAGGCTAACGGCTAACAGCTCAATGTCCGGGCTACAAAACTGTTCCTTAACAGTAATATGGCTCGGATTACACCATCTGTTGTTAACTAATAAACCCAGCCCTCCTCCCTTACACTTATTGGAAGAAGCGTTATCCCTGTCCGCTCTAATGGTCTGGAAACAGCCGATAGGGAAGTTCCCTGTGGGGATGTCTTCATTTAGCCATGCCTCGGTCAAACATACTAGACTAGCTTCTCTGTAATCCGTTTGTCCACAGACTAGAATTCCAGCAGCACTGAGTGTGCTAAATCCTGGGCTCGGTTGTAAATAATTGAGGACTCACGTGTACGCTCGGCGCTGCTAAACGTAAGAAAAAGTGCCTCAGTGATAAAAAAAAGACTGCTAAAACCTTCGTAAAACAGTAGCACTCCATAATCCTGAACTATTATAGTTCAACTGTGGCAAAAAAACCTAACGAAAAACATACTAAAACAACAATTAACGCACAAACAATTGCGAGCTGCTTAACAGGCGACCACACAAATACACTTTCCATGTATACACAAGACATTCATGAGTAAAAACTACCATCTACTCACAAGATACTTGTAAAGGCTTAAAAACACACACACTCTAAAGATTATATTGTAGAAGAATTGTATGAAAATTGTATTGTAGAAGAATTGTGTGAAGATTGTATTGTATCTCCATGGAGCGCTATTACTCCTAACACAAGTCCTATGGACCATGCTGCCATGTCATTGTCAGTATCAGTGTGTAAGTGGGTAGAACAATCTTTTCCCACTATTTTCTCTAAACATGTGGTTTGGTTTCTCTGCCCGCCTGTCCGTCCATTGTAGCAGCAGTATATGGTAGGTGCAGCACTTACTGTGTGGTTGTATAAATGCCTCCCTTAGCTAGACAGGGCGTCCCAACTGACACCATATTACCTATTTAGTTCACTACTTTTGACCAGGACCCATAGGGAATAAGGTGCCATTTTGGGACATAGCCTTGGTCTCTCATCTATTCCCGTATCAGATGAAAGGGGACAGAGGAGGGAGTGGAGAGGATCCTAAAGGATTTACTAAGAAAAGAGATCTTGATGGATTACAGACCTTCTCCACTTCTCAGACACTTTCAGAATGATAAATCGCAAAGGCCATGTTTCCTCCCTCCCTCCCTCTCTCCCTCCCTCCCTCCCTCCCTCCCTCCCTCCCTCCCTCCCTCCCTCCCTCCCTCCCTCCCTCCCTCCCTCCCTCCCTCCCTCCCTCCTTGTTGTTCACACCCATACTATGCAATGTCTTTTTATAGCTTTTTGCACTCCAGACTTCTCGTATAGGTATACTTTTTCATACTGCCTCTCTATGTATCATGTATCGTGTAACTGTCTTTTGTGTATTTTCATTCTGGCATTTTGCACCTGCCCTGTGTTTTTTCGTAGCTGCTATCTATCTATCTATCTATCTATCTATCTATCTATCTATCTATCTATCTATCTATCTATCTATCTATCTATCTATCTATCTATCTATCTATCTATCTATCTATCTATCTATCTATCTATCTATCTATCTATCTATCTATCTATCTATCTATCTATCTATCTATCTATCTATCTATCTATCTATCTATCTATCTATCTATCTATCTATCTATCTAGCAAACATCAAAGCCGGTGATACTTCTCGGGTAAATAAGCTGATCAAGAAGGCTAGCTCTGTCCTGGGGATGAGCCTTGACACTCTAGAGGAGGTGGCGGAGAGACGGATCCTGGCCAAACTGCTGGCCATCATGGACAACGTCACCCACCCTCTGCACGCTATGGTCATGACGCAGAGGAGCACTTTCAGTCACAGACTGATCCCACCACGGTGTGCCAGAGAGCGCTACAGGAGGTCCTTCCTGCCGGCGGCTATGAGACTATATAATGCCTCACCGGGTGCCGTGCCGTCGGCAACATAGATCTGGAACTGTTGGGGTGCTAGGACCTAGTTTAACAATTATGCATCCATCCGTGAGTAACTCTGGTCCGTCAGCACTCATCCACTCAGGACCTATTTATTCATACAGGTCTGTATATACATACTCATGTACAGTTGTTATATTATATCACATGCAATATTGTAAGTAATTATTGGACGTAGGCATTCACTCAGGAATGCATATTAGTATCCTGCTAGTTGCACCTTTTCTCATTGCTTTTAGTATATCGAATGTGCAAGAAGTGCAGTTGTCTGTAATTAAACCCTGCGCACTAAGGACTGTATTTTAAGGGAATTACTATTATTACCCCCAAATGATATCATACACACATTTAGCTATTAAAGTATCTCTTCCTGTCATTTACCTGTACAGTTTGTGTAAACATGCAAGTATTCACTTATCTGTAAATATAACTGTATGCCTAACTTTACAGCTAATTTAACCATGCAACATTTTCACTTACCTGTTCATTTACCCAGTCTGTCTATTAAGTAAACTATTATTACCCTCGCTCATATCATACGCATTTTTAGCTACTGAAGTATTTCTCTGCCATCGACCTGTATAGTATAGTTAACCATCCAACATCCACCAATGTATAGTGTACATATTCAGCCAACCACTCATACTATGCAATGTCCTTTTATAGCTTTTTTTTGCACTCCAGATATCTTGTATTTCTATACTTTTTCATACTGCCGCTCTATGTATCATGTACCGTGTATCTGTCTTTTGTGTACTTTCGTTGTGGCATTTTGCACCTGCCCTGTGTTTTTGTTGTAGCTGCTTGACAATGAAATTTCCCCCCCGGGGGATCAATAAAGTATCTATCTATCTATCTATCTATCTATCTATCTATCTATCTATCTATCTATCTATCTATCTATCTATCTATCTATCTATCTATCTATCTATCTATCTATCTATCTATCTATCTATCTATCTATCTATCTATCTATCTATCTATCTATCTATCTATCTATCTATCTATCTTACAGAAAGAATGTTTCACTTATAATTCATTATATTACAATTCCAGTTGGTCGGAAGTTTACATACACTAAGTTGACTGTGCCTTTAAACAGTTTGGAAGATTCCAGAAAATGATGTAATGGCTTTAGAAGCTGCTGATAGGCTAATTGACATCATTTGAGTCAATTGGAGGTGTACCTGTGGATGTATTTCAAGGCCTACCTTCAAACCCAGTGCCTCTTTGCTCGACGTCATGGAAAAATCAAAAGAAATCAGCCAAGACCTCAGAAAATAAATTGTAGACCTCCACAAGTCTGGTTCATCCTTCCAAACGCCTGAAGGTACCACGTTCATCTGTACAAACAATAGTATGCAAGTTTAAACACCATGGGACCACACAGCCATCAGGAAGGAGATGTGTTCTGTCTCCTAGAGGTGCGAAAAGTGCAAATCAATCCCAGAACAACAGCAAAGGACCTTGTGAAGATGCTGGAGGAAACAGGTACAAAAGTATGAACAGGAAGGCCTATATCGACATAACCTGAAAGCCCGCTCAGCAAGGAAGAAGCCACTGCTCCAAAACCGCCATAAAAAGCCAGACTACGGTTTGCAACTGCACATGGGGACAAAGATCGTACTTTTTGGAGAAATGTCCTCTGGTCTGATGAAAAGGGGCAGGCTTGCAAGCCGAAGAACACCATCCCAACCGTGAAGCACGGGGGTGGCAGCATCATGTTGTGGGGGTGCTTTGCTGCAGGAGGAACTGCTGCACTTCACAAAATAGATGGCATCATGAGGAAGGAAAATTATTTGGATATATTGAAGCAACATCTCAAGACATCAGTCAGGAAGTTAAAGCTTGGTCGCTTATGGGTCTTCCAAATGGACAATGACCCCAAGCATACTTCCAAAGTTGTGGCAAAATGGATTAAGGACAACAAAGTCAAGGTATTGGAGTGGCCGTAACAAAGCCCTGACCTCAAACCTATAGAAAAGTTGTGGGCAGACCTGAAAAAGCGTGTGCGAGCAAGGAGGCCTACAAACCTGACTCAGTTACACCAGTACTGTCAGGAGAACTAGGCCAACATTCACCCAACTTATTGTGGGAAGCTTGTGGAAGGCTACCCGAAACATTTGACCCAAGTTAAACAATTTAAAGGCAATGCTACCAAATACTAATTGAGTGTATGTAAACTTCTGACCCACTGGGAATGTGATGAAAGAAATAAAAGTTGAAATAAATCATTCTCTCTAGTATTATTCTGACATTTTACATTCTTAAATATAGTGGTGATCCTAACTGACCTAAGACAGGGAAGTTTTACTGTGTGTGTGTGTGTGTGTGTGTGTGTGTGTGTGTGTGTGTGTGTGTGTGTGTGTGTGTGTGTGTGTGTGTGTGTGTGTGTGTGTGTGTGTGTGTGTGTGTGTGTGTGTGTGTGTGTGTGTGTGTGTGTGTGTGTGTGTGTGTGTGTATGTATGTATGTATGTATGTATGTATGTATGTAATGTATATATTTGCAAAAACATATATGGGGTAATGGAAGTGATGCAGACAACTATATTGATGGAAACTACAATCTATCTGCAATATTTAAGCTGATCTACACCCTAAAAATAATTATCCCATTAGAAATGTATGCCTGCACAAAATGCATCCATCACTACTTCCTGCTAATTCTACAACATCTGTATTTGCAGTGCATTGCTGAAATGATAGAGCAATATATTCCTTTGTGTGTGTGTGTGTGTGTGTGTGTGTGTGTGTGTGTGTGTGTGTGTGTGTGTGTGTGTGTGTGTGTGTGTGTGTGTGTGTGTGTGTGTGTACGTGCATGCTTGTGTGGGCGTGTGTGTGTGTGTGTGTGTGTGTGTGTGTGTGTGTGTGTGTGTGTGTGTGTGTGTGTGTGTACGTGCATGCTTGTGTGTGTGTGTGTGTGTGTGTGTGTGTGTGTGTGTGTGTGTGTGTGTGTGTACGTGCATGCTTGTGTGGGCGTGTGTGCGTGTACACACACAGGCTAGCTGTACGATCCCATCACTGCTACACACAGAGAGGGAGCCTGAAAACTATGGGGGATTGTTCGCAACAATCTGTGGGATGGAGAGAGAGAGAGAAAGAGTGGGACGGAGAGAGAGAGAGAGAGAGAGAGAAGAGAAAAACAGAAAGTCCTCTTGTCCTCCCTCATACCTGAGAAGTCCGTGGGCAAGGTGTAAGAACCCTCCTGAAAAAAACTCTCCATCAAAATATGTCTCCTCCTCCTCCTCCTCCTCCTCCTACTCTTCTTCCTCTGCAGCCGATTAGGCTTGATCCATCCTCTACAGTCCTACCACTCACTTCACTTCCCCGCAAAAAACAAGTATGCTTCCCAAACTTTTGATCAGGGCCCATAGGTAGTGCACTATATAGGAGATAGGCTGCCATTTGGAACGCATGTCAAAACTACAGAAATCCAATAGTGTATGTGAGCCACTCTGACTGATTGTAAGCGTACACAGAAGCTCTCATGACATAAACAAGACATTACAACATATTACATTGATGACCCATATCTCTAGCTCCTCCACCGCCAAGCGCTAGTTCATAAACAACACACTGTAACATATTACATCGATGTTCCATATCTCCAGCTCCTCCACCGCCAATCAATAGTTCATACATGTTCACTCTGTCAATTCAAACACATTCTATAGCCTTACAAGGAAGACCATTCTGTTGTTATGCTCACTACATCTACTGTGTCACTACCTAGCTTAGGTATTTCCCTTTGCTGTTACCGCTGTCTTGAGAGATAAATTCCCATGAGAATAAGATGCATTGGGAAAGGGTCTAGAGTACAAAGAGCTGTCACCTTACAAAGAAGTGCCTCAATTTGTACCACTTTGGAATTATCTGAGTGCAAATAGCCTCGGCCCCGGGCTATCTATGTCTAGGGAAAGCAAAGGACAGCACAGCCGCTTTTTAGCTCTGTTTCTGCCGTCTCTGCACTCCGCCACGGCACAGTGTAGAGTAAGGCAGGTATAACGCTGCTGAATGAATGGTTTTATCTACAACACATCCTCTCAGAGTTGGATAATTAACCAGGGAATAATTGCAGTAGTTTAGCGCTGGCTGGAGTTCTATTTTTAAAGCTGAAGTAGTTCCTCTTATAAAATAACCAGCTTGTGTCGGAATTTAGAATTCCCAGGCGGAATAGTAATTGGTTTCTTTGGTTCTGTGGGGGTCTCCAGAGCCGGAATAGTTCCGGTCGGCTCAGACATCTGGCTGTTTCCCATTTTAATTCCATGTTTCAATGGGTAACCTGGAATCTGGCACACAAATGGCCTTGAAGAACCCCTAAGCTGCTTTGCACGGTGTTAATGAAACTTGTACAGTAATGTGGAACTACATTGAACAAAAATGCAACATGTAAAATGTTGGTCCCATGTTTCATGAGCTGAAACAAAAGATCCCTGAATTTTTCCATGAGCACAAAAAGCTTATTTCTCTCAAATGTTGTGCACAAATTTGTTTACATCCCTGTTAGTGAACATTTCTCCTTCGCCAAGATAATCCATCCAACTGACAGGTGTGGCATGTCAATAAGCTTATTAAACATCATGATCATTACACAGGAGCACCTTGTGCTGGGGACAATGAAAGGCCACTCTAAAATGGGCAGTTTTGTCACAGATGTCTCAAGGTTTGAGGGAGTGTGCAATTGGCATGCTGACCTCAGGAATGTCCACCAGAGCTGTAGCCAGAGAATTGAATGTTAATATCTCTACCATAAGCCGCGTCCAATCGCACACACTCTCTGCCAGGAAGCATTATGCTGTAGACTAGAAACCTCAACATGTTGTATCCTGGTCTAGCTCTACACTAGTTCTCTTCTCAGAGGGATCAGCACCAGTTGTTACTGTTCAACTGCTCCATTCATTCCTGCCAGCCTTCCAGCCTGCCTGCCAGCCAGCCTGCCTGCCCAGCCACAAACCCACACAGACGCATAAGGCGGCTTGATGTTGTTAGCTCGTAAAACGATTTCAACAACAACCACAAAGCAAAGAAAAATAAGTATGGTCAATTTAAGGCACCTGATACCAGTTGTGATGCTTGATGTGTTTGTGTTTGTCAGCTGTGCTGTGGTAGGGTTACAACATCTGGTTAAACCAACACAGAATTAAACTGAAGGCTGTTCATGTAGTAATTTAGAATAGCAAACAGTGAATAAAGTGGCGATAATGACTGTGGGATGATTAGACAAGGAAAAGAAAGGTCACTGGGGTTTGATCCATCTCTCTCATTAGCTGATTTATTTCTGGCTACCTTTACCCTTCATTACGCTCTGTCTCAATTTCTTCCTCTCTCTCCTCTCTCTCTCTCCAGTGCTCTCTCTCTCGCTCTTTCTCCAGTTGTTTCTCTCTCTCTCCCTTTCCCCCTCTCCCCTCATTTCTTGCAAGCTAAGGTTCTTGTACTACAAAAAATCATTGCAATGGACTTTGTTTGGCCTGTGTAGACGTGAGAGAGAGAGAGAGAGAGAGAGAGAGAGAGAGAGAGAGAGCAGCATTGTAATTCACCTCAGTGCCAAGAGAGGTCATGTGTGTGCTGTTGTTTCTTTTAACTTTATAAGACAGTCAATTCATATCTAATATCTAATTATTACCAGCATAATGAACATGTAGGAGGAGAGGAGAGAATTTGACCAACTAGCCTTTGGGAGTTAAGTGACCCCTCCGTGTGGTGTCTCTTCAATAAGCCAGAGTTGGTTGTGTCTTTATAGAACAACCTGTACAGTATTATATTAAGAGAGGTGGAGAGAGGGATTTATGGTTCATGTAGAAACAGTTCTGTGAGTACCTTTTCTGTGTCCCAAATTTGACAAGGCCCAAAAGTAGTAGACTATATAGTTAAATCTAGTTTTGGGAAGCAATCCTTTCAGTCCTGGAGTAAGGATAGAGATATGGAGGTAATGGAGTAATAAGGATGTTATATAAGGATGTTATGGTCTGAGAGGTAATGAGTGAGACTCAGAAACTTAATGGATGTTCTCCATTCACATCAATGCTGTGTGACAGACCTCCATCTCAGAGATTAACACTGAGGAGGGAGACAGAGAGGTGGAGGGGGGAGGGGGAGAGGGAGGAGGGAGGGGGAGGAGGGAAGGAGTAGACACAGGAAGAGGGAGGAGGGAGTAGAGAGATGGAGAGAGAGAGAGGGTAGAGGGATATAAGTGGGTGAAAGGAAGTGAGGGAGAGAGAGCAGGAGGGAGAGAGAGATAAAAATAGAGAGAGAGAGGGTTAACATGATGTGCAGAACACAGTGCCTCCCTGGTACTAAAGAAGAAGAAGAAACCGAGAGATGAAACGAAGTATAGCGGAGGAGAGGAAATGAGAGGACTATTTAAAGAGGCAGATACTGTATATTGGGAGAAATGGGACCTGCATTACCTGAGTGACTGATGTGAATAGGACGCACTCTTCTGTCCCCTCTCAGGACATTAGATATAACAGGGCTGAGTCTGAGGAGAGAGATGAGATCTGAAGTAGAATAGGGCTGTCTGAGGAGAGAGATGAGATCTGAAGTAGGTGCTGAGAGAGAGAGAGAGAGAGAGAGAGAGAGAGAGAGAGAGAGGGAGAGATCAAGTTGGCTTCTGTTTTTCTAGGGTGTTGTGGATGGGGGTGGTGGACGGTTTGGGATAGTATTTTTATTTTTTTTAACCCTATCCCAAACCTTAAAGGAATAAGCCACACAAAACATTTTTTTGCAAACAAATGTTTCATTTTGTCTTTATAATAAGATTGGGAGCAACATGTGAAAATCAATGTGGAAATCGGTTGCAGCTAAGTCGACTTCAAAACCCACAATGCAGTGCTATCTCTGGTCAAGCTAGGCAGCTAGCTAGCAAACCTTGTTGCACACAATAATACCAATGGCAATATCAGCATGTGAAGTAGCGAACTAGCTGTAAAACGTCAGAAACAAACTTCACCATAAATTCACCAATGTTCAACCTGGTAGAGATTGGGTTTCTAGCTAAAAGCTGTGTAAGTTGCAAGGTCGAGAAGAGAAAAAAACGCTTTGCGTCGAGATAGTTTAAGGAAGGAAGTATATTAATCTGACGGCGTACTGTGTACTTTGAGGGTATTTGAACGAAATATACATTGTCATGATGATATAGAGGATGGATGTGTTCTATCTATTATTTTATTTGGTGATCTGTGTGCAAGTAAGTGCAAGTAATTGTTTTAAAAGCGTTATGAAAGGTGATAGTGTGTTATCTCCAGTGCGCGTCACGTTTAATTTCTATGGTGGATTAACCTTTTCAGGATTAATGGCTAAACTTAACCATGGAGTTGTTTTTGTTTTTACCCTATTCCAAACCTTAATTCTTAACATTAAAACCAGATAGAAGGCACCGGCGACCACAGCGGAGCAACCTGGGGTACAGCTGCAGCAGGAGCAATCAAGGGTGTCCAAAACACGTTTGGAACCTGACGAATGTCGGAATCTGAAGTAACTCTGTGGAAAACAGGGAGATCCTGTTGATTAGATATTGAGGAGAGCAGAGGAGAGGCATTAGAATGTGAGGACACACACACAGACACAAAACACACACACACACACACATACAGAGAACACAGACACACACACACACACACACACACAGATTGAGGCATTAGGGTAGTGTATGAGTGTATCCAGTTGTTAGGACAGGAGGCCAATGGCTGTTAGTTCTGAGACTAAGTGCAGACTAATGGGATCATACTAACATGACCTGTACTGCTCCGTCCCAACACTCAGAGAGAATAAGAGAGAGAGGGGGAGAGAGAGAGAGACAGCGTGACAGAGAGAGACAGAGAATGAGCGAGAGAGAGAGACATTACATCACTGAACATAGCCATAATATGACCTTTGAAATGTCTCTATTCCTCTGGAACATTTGTAATGTTTACTGTTCATTTTTTGTTTATTTCACTTGTTCATTATCTATTTCACTTGCTTTGGCAATGTCAACATATGTTTCTTATGCCAATAAAGCCCTTTGAATTATATTTGAATTGATAGAGAGAGAAAGAGAGAGAGAAAAAGAGAGAGAGAGAGAGAGAGAGAGAGAGAGAGAGAGAGAGAGAGAGAGAGAGAGAGAACAGGGTCATTACACATCACTCCACTCCCACATCAAGATAAAAAAAAAGGAGGAGAAAGGTAAGAAGGGAGGAGACTACTTCTATACCCCTCCATCTATACACAACATTACTCACTCATCTCAAATCCCTCTACACAGGAGAAGAGAGGGAGGAGGAGACTGCTACTATATCCCTGGGATGGGAAGGGTAGGAGGGGATGGGAGGGGAGGGGGGGGTGAGATGAGATGGGATGGGAGGGGTAGGAGAGGGGATGAGATGGGATGGGAGGGGTAGGAGAGGGGATGAGATGGGATGGGAGGGGTAGGAGAGGGGATGAGATGGGATGGGAGGGGTAGGAGAGGGGATGAGATGGGATGGGAGGGGTAGGAGAGGGGATGAGATGGGATGGGAGGGGTAGGAGAGGGGATGAGATGGGATGGGAGGGGTAGGAGAGGGGATGAGATGGGATGGGAGGGGTAGGAGAGGGGATGAGATGGGATGGGATGGGTAGGAGAGGGGATGAGATGGGATGGGATGGGTAGGAGAGGGGATGAGATGGGATGGGAGGGGTAGGAGAGGGGATGAGATGGGATGGGAAGGGTAGGAGAGGGGATGAGATGGGATGGGAGGGGTAGGAGAGGGGATGAGATGGGATGTGAGGGGTAGGAGAGGGGATGAGATGGGATGGGAGGGGTAGGAGAGGGGATGAGATGGGATGGGAGGGGTAGGAGAGGGGATGAGATGGGATGGGAGGGGTAGGAGAGGGGATGAGATGGGATGGGAGGGGTAGGAGAGGGGATGAGATGGGATGGGAGGGGTAGGAGAGGGGATGAGATGGAATGGGAGGGGTAGGAGAGGGGATGAGATGGGATGGGAGGGGTAGGAGAGGGGATGAGATGGGATGGGAGGGGTAGGAGAGGGGATGAGATGGGATGGGAGGGGTAGGAGAGGGGATGAGATGGGATGGGAGGGGTAGGAGAGGGGATGAGATGGGATGGGAGGGGTAGGAGAGGGGATGAGATGGGATGGGAGGGGTAGGAGAGGGGATGAGATGGGATGGGAGGGGTAGGAGGGGGTGAGATGGGATGGGATGGGAGGGGTAGGAGAGGGGATGAGATGGGATGGGAGGGGTAGGAGAGGGGATGAGATGGGATGGGAGGGGTAGGAGGGGGTGAGATGGGATGGGATGGGAGGGGTAGGAGAGGGGATGAGATGGGATGGGAGGGGTAGGAGAGGGGATGAGATGGGATGGGAGGGGTAGGAGGGGGTGAGATGGGATGGGATGGGAGGGGTAGGAGAGGGGATGAGATGGGATGGGAGGGGTAGGAGAGGGGATGAGATGGGATGGGAGGGGTAGGAGAGGGGATGAGATGGGATGGGAGGGGTAGGAGAGGGGATGAGATGGGATGGGAGGGGTAGGAGAGGGGATGAGATGGGATGGGAGGGGTAGGAGAGGGGATGAGATGGGATGGGAGGGGTAGGAGAGGGGATGAGATGGGATGGGAGGGGTAGGAGAGGGGATGAGATGGGATGGGAGGGGTAGGAGAGGGGATGAGATGGGATGGGAGGGGTAGGAGAGGGGATGAGATGGGATGGGAGGGGTAGGAGAGGGGATGAGATGGGATGGGAGGGGTAGGAGGGGGTGAGATGGGATGGGATGGGAGGGGTAGGAGAGGGGATGAGATGGGATGGGAGGGGTAGGAGAGGGGATGAGATGGGATGGGAGGGGTAGGAGGGGGTGAGATGGGATGGGATGGGAGGGGTAGGAGAGGGGATGAGATGGGATGGGAGGGGTAGGAGAGGGGATGAGATGGGATGGGAGGGGTAGGAGGGGGTGAGATGGGATGGGAGGGGTAGGAGAGGGGATGAGATGGGATGGGAGGGGTAGGAGGTGGGTGAGATGGGATGGGAGGGGTAGGTGGGGGGTGAGATGGGTTGGGAGGGGTAGGTTGGTGTGGGTGGGGATGGGTGGGGTGGGTTGGGGGGGATGGTGGGTGGGAGGGGTAGGAGAGGGGATGAGATGGGATGGGAGGGGTAGGAGAGGGGATGAGATGGGATGGGAGGGGTAGGAGGGGGTGAGATGGGATGGGAGGGGTAGGAGAGGGGATGAGATGGGATGGGAGGGGTAGGAGGGGGTGAGATGGGATGGGAGGGGTAGGAGAGGGGGTGAGATGGGATGGGAGGGGTAGGAGGGGGTGAGATGGGATGGGAGGGGTAGGAGAGGGGATGAGAGGGGTAGGAGAGGAAATGCTGGAAGGTGGCATGTTAAAGTGAAGTTGAGAATAACAGGAGTAGGAGAGTATAATAAAGAGAACAGGGAAGGGGAGGGGAGAGGAGGGGAGGGGGGAGAGAGGGAGGAGGAGGGGAGAGAGGGAGGAGGAGAGTATAATAAAGAGGACAGGGAAGGGGAGGGGAGAGGAGGGGAGGGGGGAGAGAGGGAGGGAGGAGGGGAGAGAGGGAGGAGGAGAGTATAATAAAGAGGACAGGGAAGAGGAGGGGAGAGAGGGGAGAGAGGGAGAAGAGGAGAGGAAAGATTAGGGGAGAGAGGGAGGAGGAGGGGAGAGAGGGAAAGGGGGAGTGAGGGAGGAGGAGGAGGGGAGAGAGGGAGGAGCATCTCTTTGAGCTATCTATGCTATTGTACATCCTGAGGCCATTGGAAATCTGTGTATATTTCCTTCTAATGAATGAATACAGTATAGCTGTCACGCCTGCTCCCGCTCCCCCTCCTTGTCCGTCACTTATTAAACCTTCACTCCCTGTTCCTGCTTCTCATCTCCAGCGTTGTGCCTTACAATAGCATTGAAATGCTCAATTAACAATGTTAGTTCCCTGAACGACTCTGGTATGTTGTGGATTACGGCCTTCTATTCTCTAATCTAGATCTGTCCAATGTTGTAAACATTGTCAGAAAGTTTCTTCAGAAAACATTCCAGGAACAGTCAGGAATGTTTCCAGAGCTCCAGGGGAAACATCTTTGAAAGTTTCATTATGACAAGAGGAGAATGTTCTCCACTTACATTTTCAGGACGTTTTTTGGACCATCATGCCTGATGAGGATAAAAACATTCTGATAATATTTAGAAAACATTCCGGTAACACTTTCCATAAAGCTAGTCTGTTATATTCATAGTCAGTGTTATAATGCATTATAATGGTGTTATAAAGCATTATAACGAAGGGAGGAGGGAGGGAGTGGAGGAGAGTAGAGAAGCAGGCAGGGGAGAGGAAGGGAGGGGAGTGTGTCAGATGCCTGCTAAGCTAGCCCGTGGCACTGTGTCTGAGTGGACATACTCCGGGGCATGAGGTGGACCGGAAACACACACTGGTACTCCATGAAGACAATTAGAGTTGTAAAATCTCCATTATTGGGTCAAGATCCTACACTACAGTACATCACATCAACATTCAGACCTCAGACGTCATGCTCATGTGTACCATCCTGTATGAAAACAAGGTTAAAAGGGTTTAAAAGGACAGCTCCAGATCCCCCTCATCATTAACAGAGCACAACTCCCCCTGAAGGCCCAATGTACTGATGACGAGCCTAAGGTTCCCCACCAGTCTCCATGAAGAGAAGGAGAGAGGGAAGGATAGAGTCTCCATGAAGAGAAGGAGGGAGGGGAGAGTCTCCATGAGAGAAGGAGGGAGGGGAAAGTCTCCATGAGAGAAGGAGGGAGGGAAGGAAGGGGAGAGTCTCCACGGAGACAAGGGGGGAGAGAAGGAAGGAGAGTCTCCATGGAGACAAGGAGGGAGAGAAGGAGAAAGTCTCCATGAAGAGAAGGAGGGAGGTCAAGGAGAAAGTCTCCATAAAGAGAAGGAGGGCGGGAAGGAGAGAACCCACAGACAGACAGACAGACAGACAGACAGACAGACAGACAGACAGACAGACAGACAGACAGACAGACAGACAGACAGACAGACAGACAGACAGACAGACAGACAGACAGACAGACAGACAGACAGACAGACAGACAGACAGACAGACAGACAGAGATTTATTCAAGCTCTCAATTCGACAGAATTAATTGACAAAAATCACTAAATGTATTAGCAGTCAATTTACAAGTAACCCCGAGGATGATAATGTGTCTGTTA
>CM042384.1:25568833-25623833 GCA_023634145.1 Thymallus thymallus
TCTCTCTACCTCTCTCCCTCCCTTTCTCTCTACCTCCCTCCCTCTCTCTCTACTTCTCTCTCTCTCTACCTCTCTCCCTCTCTCTCTCTACCTCCCTCCTCCCTCTCTACCTCTCTCTCTCTCTACCTCCCTCCCTCCCTCTCTCTACACCTCCTTTCCATCTCAACCTCCTCTCTTTCTCTCTTTCTTACCTCCCTTTCTCTCGTTTATACCCTTTCTCTTCCTCTATTATTAACCCTTTTAGAATGCCTTTCATGCTGCTCAAAGTACTCCTCCTTCCTTCATCCCTCCATCGGGCCGGTGTGGACACAGTAATGACATTCTGATTATCACTCTGTAAATGAGAATTGAAATGAGTGTTTGAGGCCGTGCCAAGGAAGATTAGAACAGAGCAGCGAGAGGACTTTCAATACGAAAGGGAGGGAGGAAGGAAGGGAGGGGGGACAGGAGGGAGGAAAGGGGGGGAGGGAGCGAGGCTCTCTGGCTATGGCGACAACAAGACGATTTTGACAGCACACAGCGGATGAAATGGAATTACATATTTAATTGACCCCTGTTCAAGTTTTCGATTAGAGTGGCAACAATGCATGGACGTCCTTTATGTCCTCCAACAATTATACTGCTATAAAAGGGCTCTGTTGAAAATATGTTCTATTTCCCTCAAAGACGGGATGAATTTCAGTTATCCTCTTTTATGTGACCCTGAATGTCGAATTTGTCTGTGCTAAGAACATTAGAATCTTCTAATGTGTGTGTGTGTGTGTGTGTGTGTGTGTGTGTGTGTGTGTGTGTGTGTGTGTGTGTGTGTGTGTGTGTGTGTGTGTGTGTGTGTGTGTGTGTGTGTGTGTGTGTGTGTGTGTGTGTGTGTGTGTGTGTGTGTGTGTGTGTGTGTGTGTGTGTGTGTGTGTGTGTGTGTTTGTGTGTGTGTGTGTGTGAGTGTGCATGTGTGGGAATGCAAGCATGTGTGTGTGCGTGTGTTTTATGCATGCATTTGTGCATGTGTCTGTGTGTGCGTGTGTGTGTGTGTCTGTGTAGCAGATGCCGCTCGCTTCCTGAAAAGCCTTCTATAGCCATCTTTGCTGCCTGAATCCAACCAATAGCGTTTGTAATTTCAACTTGAATAAAATGTCAGACTTGATTTTTCCTTACCAAAAATGTATCAATTATTATAATCCACATAATAATTCAAATTTCCTGATGCTGCAAGAACATTTTCCTGCTCTGGGAAACTGGCTCAAATGAAGATCCTACACCTGCAGTTGAACACACCCCAGTTCTTAGGGAAATGTCCCAGCAATGTCAATGTAGCGGTCATATAATACCCACAAGATGTAGCCTGGTGCCATATCTGTTTGGGCTGTCTAGCCAAGCTTGGTGTGACAATGACCATAGGAGTTGATTTGACAACACAAACAAATCAATGTCCGTAGAAGTTGGAAAGACAGCACAAACAGATCTGAGACCAGACTTCCACGCATGACAATGACCATAGGAGTTAGCAAGACTGCACAAACTGATCTGGGACCAGGCTAGAACAGAGGAGCATCCCTAGAAGATACTCAGTCTCTCTCATTCCAGTCCAATCTGCCACGCTCCTCTCCAGCTCTGCAGACTGCTGTTTAATAGCATCTTAACGTCCTGATCAATCACTTTAATTGATATTTCTCTAGCATTAATGCTCGGAGGGCCTAACAGATGTAATCGTCAAATAGGGACTCAGATCCCTGTGGACTGTAATTGGGCCAATTATGACTACAGGCTTGACTGGGGACTGGAGAATAATGCCAGTGGCATGATAGATATAGTGAGATAGAGAGGGGGCTTGGATGGAGAGATAGAGGACTAGCACTGACTTTGCTGATAACTACTTTGTTGAGGGAAAACGCGCTTGCTACAATTGTGATGTTGTTGCCTCACCTAGCTATCTTAAGATGAATGCACCAATGGGTAAGAGCTTCTGCTCAATTACTAACATGTAAGTGTAGGATGGATAGAGCTAGGGTCTTGGTTGGGAGGATCAGAACATCATTATTGTTCTGTGGCATTAGTGGGGAATGCTAAGCTGAAGTTTTTTGTAAGTGCAGTTATTTCGAGCTGGTACGTTTTGATAGGTTTGCATTCCCTTGTTGTCGTATCATGTTAAATGCCCAGTGCAGTCAAAAATGTGCTTTTCCTGTGTTTTATATATATTTGCACACTATGAGGTTGGAATAATACTGTGAAATTGTGAGAATTATGATAATGCCTTTTTAGTGTAAGAGCTGTTTGAAAAGACTGCCTGAAATGTCAGCCTATTTTGGTGGGTTTTGGCCTTGGAGACAACACCATGCGGAAATATAGTTAATAGACCAATAAGCTCATTTTCAGTTTTCCCATCCCCACTTTGATCACTCCCAGACAGTCCTAGCAAAATTCTTGCTTGACAAATTTCCCTTTACAAAGAAGCTATTTGTGGGATTTTTTTTTTTTTTACCATTTTAATAAAAAATATATACGCCTACAACTGCACCTGTGTGTGAGTATATGTAATATATCTATGTGTGGCTAATTTAAGTTTTTCAGTGTGTATAGCTCTAGGTAAGTCACCTCTCTACCTCAGCCCAGTGGTTCTTTCCCAGAATAGGGATGTCAGTGGCAATGATGCCATACGTCATTCCAGTGTTCCGCATTCCGCATTCCATGTGTTCTGCCAACCTCAGGAGTCACTCGTAGTGTCTTCATTATCATCGTGACTAACTCCTGTGTGCCAGAGAGCTGCTGCCACCAATGTAGTGATCTGTGACTCAGGCCTGCTGACGACAGTATGATGACCCCCCACCACCCTGCGCTCATGTCCCCCTTGTCAAGCAGCACAGCAGGAAGGATGGGCATAATTGTTTGCTCTTTTGGAAATGATCTGAAAAAGAGTATTTGCAGCTAAAATCTCTGTATTCAAATAGGTAAATGATTGTGCTATGATAACAAAAACTTTTACAAAAACGTATCTTCTCTCCCCATGTACTTTCGTCTTTGTTGGATATGGGGCATTTGTGTGGAATGGCTTCCATCTGGCCAGTTGTGTTGATGAACTTGAATATCTACAGCTTTTTCAGAGAGAAGGAAAGAGGAGACGTTTTTATGAGACGAATTAGTCTGAATTACCCCACGACCAAACATAACTCTGTAATTCACTGTCATTCATGGTGTGTAAGTGACTTAAATGTGTTTCTTTCTCTAGGTCATGTTGGGGTGTTGGATACAGACAGTGTCTATAAGTTGTCTCACTCACACTGACTGACTGCTGAAGACAACAACATCAGCTGTTCCCATTGATTTACCAGCAAATAGGTAAAGCTTTTACTAAGATTTTATTGGCTATTCTGGTAGAAACTGAAAATGTGGCTGCCTCTTTTCAGTTCCAACTGAATATGTGGCTGTTAGCAGGTTTGAATGTGTGGCAGTTAGCAGGTTTGAATGTGTGGCAGTTTGCTGGTTTGAATGTGTGGCTGTTAGCAGGTTTGAATGTGTGGGAGTTAGCAGGTTTGAACATGTGGCTGTTAGCAGGTTTGAATTTGTGGGAGTTAGCAGGTTTGAACATGTGGCTGTTAGCAGGTTTGAATGTGTGGCTGTTAGAAGGTTTGAATGTGCGGCAGTTAGCAGGTTTGCATGTGTGGCTGTTAGCAGGTTTGAATGTGTGGCAGTTAGCAGGTTTGAACGTGCGGCTGTTAGCAGGTTTGAACGTGTGGCTGTTAGCAGGTTTGAACGTGCGGCTGTTAGCAGGTTTGAACGTGCGGCTGTTAGCAGGTTTGAATGTGTGGCTGTTAGCAGGTTTGAACATGCGGCTGTTAGCAGGTTTGAACATGTGGCTGTTAGCAGGTTTGAATGTGTGGCTGTTAGCAGGTTTGAACGTGCGGCTGTTAGCAGGTTTGAATGTGTGGCTGTTAGCAGGTTTGAACATGCGGCTGTTAGCAGGTTTGAACGTGTGGCTGTTAGCAGGTTTGAACGTGCGGCTGTTAGCAGGTTTGAACGTGCGGCTACTAGCAGGTTTGAATGTGTGGCTGTTAGCAGGTTTGAACGTGTGGCTGTTAGCAGGTTTGAACGTGCGGAACAAACCTGGATGACCCTGGTTAGAAGCTTGTATATCTGTCTAGACAGTATCATAATAACAAAACAAAACAAAACAAAAAAAAATATATATATTTTTTAAATGTATTATTATACATTTGATGTCGGAAGTTTACATACACTTATGTTGAAGTCAATAAAACAGCCTCAGAAAAATAATTGTAGACCTCCACAAGTATGGTTTATCATTGGGAGCAATTTCCAAACAGTTGAAGGTACCACATTCATCTGTACAAACAATAGTACGCAAGTATAAACACCATGGGACCACGCAGCCATCATATCACTCAGGAATGAGACGTGTTCTGTCTCCTAGAGATGAACGTACTTTGGTGCGAAAAGTGCAAAACAATCCCAGAATAATAGCAAAGGACCTTGTGATGATGTTGGAGGAAACAGGTACAAAAGTATCTATATCCACAGTAAAACGAGTCCTATATCGACATAACCTGAAAGGCCACCCAGCAAGGAAGAAGCCACTGCTCCAAAACCGCCATAAAAAGCCAGACTACGGTTTGCAACTGCACATGGGGACAAAGATCATACTTTTTGGATAAATGTCCTCTGGTCTGATGAAACAAAAATAGAACTGTTTGGCCATAATGACCATCGTTATGTTTGGAGGAAAAAGGGGGAGGCTTGCAAGCCGAAGAACACCATCCCAACCGTGAAGCACTGGGGTGGCAGCATCACGTTGTGGGGGTGCATTGCTGCAGGAATGACTGGTGCACTTCACAAAATAGATGGCATCATGAGGAAGGAAAATGATGTGGATATATTGAAGCAACATCTCAAGACATCAGTCAGGAAGTTAAAGCTTGGTCGCAAATGGGTCTTCCAAATGGACAATGACCCCAAGCATACTTCCAAAGTTGTGGCAAAATGGACAACATAGTCAAGGTATTGGAGTGGCCATTACAAAGCCCTGACCTCAATCCTATAGAACATTTTTGTCCAGAACTGAAAAAGCGTGTGCGAGCAAGGAGGCCTACAAACCTGACTCAGTTACACCAGTTCTGTCAGGAGGAATGGGCTAAAATTTACCCAACTTATTGTGGGAAGCTTGTGTTAGGTAACCCGAAACGTTTGACCAAAGGTAAACAATTTAAAGGCAATGCTACCAAATACTAATTGAGTGTATGTAAACTTCTGACCCACTAGGAATGTGATGAAAGAAATAAAAGCTGGAATAAATTATTCTCTCTACTATTATTCCCACATTTCACATTCTTAAAATAACATGGTGATCTTAACTGACCTAAGACAGGGTTTGTTATATATATACACACACACACACACACACACACACACACACACACACACACACACACACACACACACACACACACACACACACACATATATATACACACACACAGTAGTGTAGATTCTAGCCATGCACTATATAAAGACCAGCATGTAAATGCCAATTCATGGAGGGAGATAGCAGAGATGCTGGGGACCTACCAAACCACTTGTGGGGTAGGGTTCGCAACAAGTACATCGAGGCAAAGAAAAGAAACAAGGGTCACAGTGGAGATGAAGATGAAGATGCCGGTGGAAAGGCTACTTGCCGTCTTCACCAACGACAATAAATTGGTCAACTGGTGCCGAACAACGACCTCCAAATAAAGACAACGACCTCCAAATAAAGACAGACAGGACAGTTATGAAATAAGTGGGTATAGGTCTCTTATGACTTTGATCATATTACGTTGTGTACCAAGGCTAAGGTCAAATGTAAACAAACAGTTACATTTGTTAAAATAGGTGTATTATTAGCATGTCAATCTCATTGAATTTCAGACCTGATTGAATGGTATCCAAAGCTTCTATGAATTTGAGTGTGGCTGCATTTACGCAGCCCCATCCCTTTTTTCTATTGTGGTTTACTTTCACAAGCAAGAATAGAGTCTTATTTCTGTGCTGAGCTCTGTTGGCATTTCTTCATCTCAATACAAGGTGTTTTAATGCATTCTGTTTGAACATCAGGTGCTGACAACATAGAGAAGATCCGTGTGCCACAGACTTTACAGGCTGACAATGTAGAGAAGCACTGTGAGCCACAGACTTGACAGGCTTTCTTATACTTGTGGTGTAGTTCAGTCTAATCTAAATGACTGCACACTGAGACGTCCCAGAAGCAGGTTTCATTGTATTAACAAGAATAAAACTCTGGGGGCCTCCCGAGTGGCACAGAGGTCTAAGGCACTGCATCTCGGTGCTAGAGGCGTCACTACAGACCCGGGTTCGATCCCGGGCTGTATCACAAACGGCTGTGTTCGGGAGTCCCATAGGGCGGCACACAATTGGCCCAGAGTCGTTACTTGGCTCTTCGCGCTCTAGCGACACCTTGTGGCGGGCCGGGCGCCTGCAGGCTGACTTCAGTTGTCAGGTGAACGCTGTTTCCTCCGACACATTGGTGCAGCAGGCTTCCGGGTTAAGCGGGCAGGTGTTAAGAGGCGCGTCTTGGCCAGTCATGTTTCGGAGAACGCATGACTCGATTTTCACCACCCAAGCCCGTTGGGGAGATGCAGCAATGAGATAAGATCGAAATTTGGGAGAAAAAGCAGGTAAAATACCAAAAATGTGTAATAATTAAATAATAAAGTAAAACTCTACTGGTTCACAAAGAACTGAGTATGTTTGGTCATCAAGAATCCTCATCCTTGCAGCAATGATGCCGAATGCATTCTCTGACTCTCCGACAATGAGATTGGTGGTAGTTCCGGGTACGCTCATGTTTATGGAGATGGACACCTGTGAATGAGAGTTAACAAGTGAATGTCAGTAATATATTTTGGTAAACAAAAAACATTTTCAAGGAACCATATTCCAAAAGCCTGGCACTTCTCATATAGAGCTCCATACATGTACGCAGTAACAATGGAAATTAGAAACAGAAAAAGTTAAATTGATTCCAACATTCTATTATCAACATTCCTGGATAAGGGCGCATGAGGTTCTCATGTAGGGGGAATGTTGCAGACATCCTCTCCATCTCCGTATTTCGCCCTTTAGAGCCATCTTCTCCGTCTCCGTATTCTGCCTGTAGAGCCATATTCTCTGTCTCCGTATTTCGCCTGTAGAGCCATCTTCTCCGTCTCCGTATTTCGCCTGAAGAGCCATCTTCTCCGTCTCCGTATTTCGACTGAAGAGCCATCTTCCCCGTCTCCGTATTTCGCCTGTAGCGGGCATCTTCTCTGTCTCCATATTTCGCCTGTAGCGGGCATCTTCTCTGTCTCCGTATTTCGCCTGTAGCGGGCATCTTCTCTGTCTCCATATTTTGCCTGTAGCGGGCATCTTCTCCGTCTCCGTATTTCGCCTGTAGAGCCGTCTTCTCTGTCTGTTTGTTTGGCCGTAGATGGCTATTACCAGCTCATCACCCACTACTGTCCCGGGGTAATATTCACCCTTTCCCCCTTTAAATTTTTTTTCAAGCAAACTTATGTTTAAGGAGCATGCGAGCACACTCGTACGGTTCGGCTAGCCGACAGCCAAACTGAAGCATGCGGACACCTAGTCAGAGATAGTTGATGTTCTGCTGCTGCTAAGGGCCAGAGATATTGCTGTACTGTTTCTAGAATAAGTTCCCAAGCATGTTTTTATTCATTTTTTGAATGAGGTTTTGTCACATTTTACATAGAAAAAATTTAAAATAGAAAAGAGAGATAATTTTTTTTTAAATAAGATAGAGAGAGAGAGAGAGAGAGAGAGAGCAAGAGAAAGAAAGAAAGAAAGAAAGAAAGAAAGAAAGAAAGAAAGAAAGAAAGAAAGAAAGAAAGAAAGAAAGAAAGAAAGAAAGAAAGAAAGAAAGAAAGAAAGAAAGAAAGAAAGAAAGAAAGAAAAAAGAAAGAGGGAGGGAGAGGGAGAGGAAGAGGAAGAGAGTGGGAGAGAGCAGGATCATTACACATCACTCCACTCCCACATCCAGACAACTCAGAAGGAGGAGAGAGGGAGGGAAGACAGGAGGAGAGTGCTATCCTCTTTTTCTGGATAAACTTGAAGGCTTTGCCAGACAGACGATAGTAAAACTCTTCTGACTCTGAATAATAGATGGTGTCTGAGAGAGCTGATGTAGTCTGTCCTCCCTTCCCCTCTTTACTTAGAAAGTCAAGCTGGAAAAAATGGTCCCAGAAACTGACACTTTTAATATGTTTTATAGGGTCACAAAAGGAATAGAGAGGAAACGGTAGAAGTTAACTGCTGATACAGGTTGTCTGGTAGTTGTTCTCTCTTAGAGAGATAGAAATATTCTCTCTCTCTCTCTCTCTCTCTCTCTCTCTCTGTATGTCTCTCTCTCTGTATGTCTCTCTCTATCTCTCTGTATGTCTTTATATGTCTCTCTCTCTGTATGTCTCTCTCTCTGTATGTCTCTCTCTATCTCTCTGTATGTCTTTATATGTCTCTCTCTCTGTATGTCTCTCTCTCTGTATGTCTCTCTCTATCTCTCTGTATGTCTTTATATGTCTCTCTCTCTCTCGCTCTCCATCTCTCTGTATGTCTCGCTCTCTCTGTATGTCTTTATATGTCTCTCTCTCTCTCTCGCTCTCCATCTCTCTGTATGTCTCGCTCTCTCTGTATGTCTTTATATGTCTCTCTCTCTCTCGCTCTCCATCTCTCTGTATGTCTCGCTCTCTCTGTATGTCTTTATATGTCTCTCTCTCTCTCGCTCTCCATCTCTCTGTATGTCTCGCTCTCTCTGTATGTCTCTCTCTCTCTCGCTCTCCATCTCTCTGTATGTCTCGCTCTCTCTGTATGTCTCTCTCTCTCTCGCTCTCCATCTCTCTGTATGTCTCTCTCTGTATGTCTCTCCGTCTCTCTCTCTCTCTCTCTCTCTCTCTCTCTCTCTCTCTCTCTCTCTCTCTCTCGCTCTCCATCTCTCTGTATGTCTCTCTCTGTATGTCTCTCTCTCTCTCGCTCTCCATCTCTCTGTATGTCTCGCTCTCTCTGTATGTCTTTATATGTCTCTCTCTCTCTCGCTCTCCATCTCTCTGTATGTCTCGCTCTCTCTGTATGTCTTTATATGTCTCTCTCTCTCTCGCTCTCCATCTCTCTGTATGTCTCGCTCTCTCTGTATGTCTCTCTCTCTCTCGCTCTCCATCTCTCTGTATGTCTCGCTCTCTCTGTATGTCTCTCTCTCTCTCGCTCTCCATCTCTCTGTATGTCTCTCTCTGTATGTCTCTCCGTCTCTCTCTCTCTCTCTCTCTCTCTCTCTCTCTCTCTCTCTCTCTCTCTCTCTCTCTCGCTCTCCATCTCTCTGTATGTCTCTCTCTGTATGTCTCTCTCTCTCTCGCTCTCCATCTCTCTGTATGTCTCGCTCTCTCTGTATGTCTTTATATGTCTCTCTCTCTCTCGCTCTCCATCTCTCTGTATGTCTCGCTCTCTCTGTATGTCTTTATATGTCTCTCTCTCTCTCGCTCTCCATCTCTCTGTATGTCTCGCTCTCTCTGTATGTCTCTCTCTCTCTCGCTCTCCATCTCTCTGTATGTCTCGCTCTCTCTGTATGTCTCTCTCTCTCTCGCTCTCTGTATGTCTCTCTCTCTCTCTCTCTCTCTCTCTCTCTCTCTCTCTCTCTCTCTCTCTCTCTCTCTCTCTCTCTCTCTCTCTCACTACTCTGTATCCCTGACAACACCTACACACATCAGGCAGACGTACTGTACAGGTATTACATTCAGAATTACTCTGTCACACACACACACACACACTTGTCCATTTGTTGTGACAGTATGGATTAATCACTAGTTAGTATGTGTATGTGAGAGAGAGAGAGAGAGAGAGAGAAAGAGAGAGAGAGGAGGCAACCTGACGAGGCACACATCAGCAGTTCATCTTGATAACAACAGATTTGAGGAAACCTTTTGTGAATCTGATTTCATACTATGTAAATCTGGGGCGGTGCAGGCAGGGTAGTGAATCAGATGTGCTAATATCATCATATATTTTATATCAGTTTCACACTGACCTCTATATGCTGTAAGAAATTATTTGATTTACTTGTACACCTCCAGCTAAAACAGAAAGAGAGGAAAACAGCATCTAACAGAAAAGCATGTCTAAGAATCTTTGCTACATTTTCTTAAGGATTTGTAGAGACAATGCATATGCAAATAGAGCAAAAACAGAACCAAAAGAGAGAAGAAACCAGTTAAATGCAAGTTATAGCTCCAAATAGAACACACAAAAAAGCATATTTGAATAGAATGACTTATAACTGTCCAGTGACGACTTCTGTAAAGTGGCAGCATGGAACACAGGCGTGGGTCAGAACCCCCCAGAGCAACCCTCAGAACCTCTGACGCCAAATGGAACCCTCTCCATTCAATGACAAGCCTGGAGTGGGCATCCAGTTGATCCCCATGGTAACAGAGAGGAATGGTAGAGCACTCTTCACCTCCCTCCACTCCTTCTCGCTCTCCTTCTCGCTCCTTCTCTCCATAATTTCCTTTCCTTTCATGTGTAAATGCTTGCCCATTGTCAGGGTTCTGTCCTGGAGATGCTAAAGATGAGAGTGGAGTGTAGCGTTCAGAAAAAAAGAGGAATGGAGAGGAGAGGAGAGGGAGAGATTGAATAAAGAGAGGAGAGGAGAGGGAGAGATTGAATAAAGAGAGGAGAGGAAACAGCAGCTACTATCTCGAGGAATAGATGAGTGTTTGTGTTCTCTGTATATGTATGAGGACTGATGAGGAGCTCTGACATTGCACAGCCTGAACTGTAGCAGAGTTATTCTCTCCTGGACACACACACACCACACACAGATACACACACACCTGGTCCTAGAGAGCCACAGAGTGTGGTTCCTGGTTCAGGCTTTGGTTCCAGATCAACACACAAGCCCCCCCCCCGTTCATTCAACAAGTCAAACGCTGCACCACTGTAGTTCTCCAGGACTAGAGTTCTAACTAACGCTAACATACCCTGTAGCTATTGAGGTCTAGAGTTCTAACTAACGCTAACATACCCTGTAGCTATTGAGGTCTAGAGTTCTAACTAAAGCTAACATATCCTGTAGCAACCAAGGTCTAGATTTCTAACTAAAGCTAACATGCCCTGTAGCTATCGAGGTCTAGAGTTCTAACTAAAGCTAACATAGCCTGTAGCTATCGAGGTCTAGAGTTCTAACTAAAGCTAACATAGCCTGTAGCTATCGAGGTCTAGAGTTCTAACTAAAGCTAACATACCCTGTAGCTATCAAGGTCTAGAGTTCTAACTAAAGCTAACATAGCCTGTAGCTATCGAGGTCTAGAGTTCTAACTAAAGCTAACATACCCTGTAGCTATCAAGGTCTAGAGTTCTAACTAAAGCTAACATACCCTGTAGCTATCGAGGTCTAGAGTTCTAACTAAAGCTAACATACCCTGTAGCTATCAAGGTCTAGAGTTCTAACTAAAGCTTACATAGCCTGCTGCTCTTCAGGACCAGAGAAGGTGACCACTGCCTCAAAGTTTAGGAGCGGTTTTTTATCTGACAAATCTGATTAGTAGTGATGAATGATGATCTGCAGTGATGAATTACTGGCTGAAATGACTAATAAGGATATTCAGTAATGCATGAATGGGGATGGAAGTGTTTATTTAGGAAGATGGGCCAAACCAAAGAACAATTAATCACCAGCTATTATCTCTCTGTGTGAACATATGTGACATTGTGTTTGTTTTTGTCTGCAGTGTTATATGTCTCCTGAGTGGTCTAAGGCACTGTTGTGATATAGGTTCGATCCCGGGCTGTATCACAGACCTGTTAGCTTTTCTTTAAGAAGCCCTCCTGTTCTCCACTCATTACCTGTATTAACTGCACCTGTATAAAAGACACCTGTCCACACACTCAATCAAACAGACTCCAACCTCTCCACAATGGCCAAGACCAGAGAGCTGTGTAAGGACATCAGGGATAAAATTGTAGACCTGCACAAGGCTGGGATGGGCTACAGGACAATAGGCAAGCAGCTTGGTGAGAAGGCAACAACTGTTGGCGCAATTATTAGAAAATGGAAGAAGTTCAAGATGACGGTCAATCTCCCTCGGTCTGGGGCACCATGCAAGATCTCACCTCGGGGGCATCAATGATCATGTGGAAGGTGAGGGATAAGCCCAGAACTACACGGCAGGACCTGGTCAATGACCTGAAGAGAGCTGGGACCACAGTCTCAAAGAAAACCATTAGTAACACACTACGCTGTCATGGATTAAAATCCTGCAACGCACGCAAGGTCCCCCTGCTCAAGCCAGCGCATGTCCAGGCCCGTCTGAAGTTTGCCAATGACCATCTGGATGATCCAGAGGAGGAATGGGAGAAGGTCATGTGGTCTGATGAGACAAAAATAGAGCTTTTTGGTCTAAACTCCACTCGCCGTATTTAGAGGAAGAAGAAGGATGAGTACAACCCCAAGAACACCATCCCAACTGTGAAGCATGGAGGTGGAAACATAATTCTTTGGGGATGCTTTTCTGCAAAGGGGACAGGACGACTGCACCGTATTGAGGGGAGGATGGATGGGGCCATGTATCGCGAGATCTTGGCCAACAACCTCCTTCCCTCAGTAAGAGCATTGAAGATGGGTCGTGGCTGGGTCTTCCAGCATGACAACGACCCGAAACACACAGCCAGGGCAACTAAGGAGTGGCTCCGTAAGAAGCATCTCAAGGTCCTGGAGTGGCCTTGCCAGTCTCCACACCTGAACCCAATAGAAAATCTTTGGAGGGAGCTCAAAGTCCGTATTGCCCAGCGACAGCCCCGAAACCTGAAGGATCTGGAGAAGGTCTGTATGGAGGAGTGGGCCAAAATCCCTGCTGAAGTGTGTGCAAACCTGGTCAAGAACCACAGGAAACGTATGATCTCTGTAATTGCAAACAAAGGTTTCTGTACCAAGTATTAAGTTCTGCATTTCTGATGTATCAAATACTTATGTCATGGAATAAAATGCTAATTAATTACTTTTTTTGTTTTAGATTCCGTCACTCACAGTTGAAGAGTACCTCTGATAAAAATTACAGACTTCTACATGCTTTGTAAGTGGGAAAACCTGCAAAATCGGCAGTGTATCAAATACTTGTTTGTCACAGTTGTGTGTGTGGAGAGACCAAGGCGCAGCGCAGGTATAGTTCGACATTTTATTATACTATGTATAACTTCACACAATGACGAACTACAAACAAAACAATGAACTGGAACACACTTACTTGCCTGTGACATCAAACGACCCACACCAGAGTGAAGGACAGACCAAATTATATAGGATCCCTAATTAGAGACAATGCGGTGCAGCTGCCTCTAATTAGGGATCCAACCCAACACCCACACAGAAACAGAAAAGAAAGACACTGTCAGACTCTGACCATAGCTACATAGAGAAGCAAATAGGCTTCTCTATGGCCAGAGCCTGACATTGTTCTCCCCACTGTATATATATATATATATATATAAATATATATATATAAATATAAATGAATACAAGAATGTGTGGGAGGAGAGGAGAGGGAGGACAGGAAGGGAGGAATAGGTGGATGGTGAGTGAAACTGTTCAGCGTGGAAGAGAGTAGATGCACTGTAACAGTTTGTGATGAAGGCAATCTTGAGTAGTTGGATGTCTTTTTTTTAAGCCGTAAAAACAGAGAGCAATAAAGTCAGTGACATTGCTGTGCTATCCAGGTCACTCACCGTTTAAAGGAAATATTATATTATGCCTTTCACTTTTCATTATATCTGAAAGGTATTGCCTATAGCCTATACTTTTATTTGTATTTGTTTATTTTATTTTTATTTATTTATTTATTTATTTATTTATTTATTTATTTAACCTTTATTTAACTAGGCAAGTCAGTTAAGAACAAATTCTTATTTACAATGACGGCCTACCCCGGCCAAACCCTAACCCGGATGACGCTGAGCCAATTTTACGCCGCCCTATGGGAGATGCAGTGCCTTAGACCGCTGCACCACTCGGGAGACCAACCAACCTAGTTTGGTATTGCTGAAGCAGAATTGACTTCCTGACACACTACGCTCACTGTAAACCAATAACAAAGTTTCACAGAGATGACGTACTGTACTTCCTTCTTCTATCAGTGCCATCGACCACCATCTTTGCAGGAAATGCGACAAACTGATGTTGTGCCAGGAAGTGATATACACCATCTGACGCATACTTTACACACAATATCCATTTCCAACCCCTCCCACAGTTCAGAGATCCCAACCTCTCCCAACCCCTCCCACCGTTCAGAGTTCCCAATCCCACCCACCATGCAGAGTTCCCAACCCCTCCCACCATGCAGAGTTCCCAACCCCTCCCACCATGCAGAGTTCCCAACCCCTCCCACCGTTCAGGGTTCCCAACCCATTCCACCTTGCAGAGTTCCCAACCCCTTCCACCGGCCAGATATATAAGGAAGGAAACATGTTTAGGTATGGGAACTGGGCCCAGATAATTTTTTATTTGCATTTTTTTATTAGGATCCCCATTAGATGATGCCATAACATCAGCTAGTCTTCCTGGGGTCCGAGAGAGAGAGGAGGAAGGAGGCATGTTTAGGTATTGGAATGGGGCCAGGGAGATAGAGAGAGAGGAGGAAGGAGGCATGTTTAGGCAGGCTTTGGAGCCAGGGAGATGAAGAGAGACCAGTTACGTTCCTGAGGTAATTGAAGGTCTGAGTGCTGAGTGAGGCATGGTTTGCTGAGTCCGAAAGGCTCGGGAAGGGGATTTGTGTCAGTTCAGTGGGTCTCTGTGTGTGTGTGTGTGTGTGTGTGTGTGTGTGTGTGTGTGTGTGTGTGTGTGTGTGTGTGTGTGTGTGTGTGTGTGTGTGTGTGTGTGTGTGTGTGTGTGTGTGTGTGTGTGTGCACGTTTTAGGCATGGCTCTGAATTAGGGAGATTAGGATCAATGTCTGGTGTAATTAGCTAATATTGATCAGCCACTAGCCAGGGTTGCTGTCACGGTGTACTGTTCACCTCACTTCTTTCCTTAGCTAGCCTTCCCCCTTAACAGGTAATCACACAAACACACACACACACACACACACACACACCCTGCACAGCTCTAATACAAACAAACAAACACACACACATAATTCAGCAAACACAGCAGCCCCCTCCCAATGGACCTAGAAAATGTCAAGAACAATCTATTTTTCTATTTATTCTGCTGTATTAAACCAGGCAAATCTCTTTGAGTTTTACAACGCTTTTTACAAGAGAGATCTGCATTAAATTGCAGCAAACATTTAGTTACAGAAAATGATCCAAATAAAAGCACCCATTCTAATGTACATGATCAAATCATACATTATTACAGACATTTAAAGATACATGTTTTGGGAAGATCCTTTCCCTCTCTCTTTCCACAAAATAAATGTGTCATTATCATAGAACCTGTCTGTCTTAGATAGAACCTCTCTGTCTTACATAGAACCTGTCTGTCTTAAATAGATCCTGTCTGTCTTAAAAATAACCTGTCTGTTCTATGGCTATAGTTACACTAAGAAATGTTTGTTTCGCAAGTAACATAATCTCAAGCAACTTTACTCAAACGCGATTAAAATTGCATGCAACAGCTAATCAAATAAAAACATTTTCTGTCATGTTGTTTGAGAGTTCTAAAATCACCCCATGTTTTTTCTGCAGCATTACATTGTGGTTTCGCAACATATTTGTTTATCCAAATATTTGGTTATTGTAGCAGCATGGATATAGACAAAATGCAACCTGTACAATTTAGCTAACTAGCCAAAATGACATTGCAAACACCAACACAGAACTAAATGATTATCTCTCACTCTCACTCTCACTCAAATATGGACTTAAATGAGACACTTTCTGAATAGTTAAATTACATAGAACACAACGTGCCATTGGAACACAGGAGTGATGGTTGCTGATAATGGGCCTCTGTACGCCTATGTAGATATTCCATAAAAAATCTGCCGTTTCCAGCTACAATAGTTATTTACAACATTAACAATGTCTACACTGTATTTCTGATCAATTTGATGTTATTTTAAATGGACAGAAAATGTGTTTTTCTTTCAAAAACAAGGACATTTCTAAGTGACACCAAACTTTTGAACGGTAGTGTACATATTGTTCTGCTTTAATTTGTAATCCTAATAAAGTGTGCAGTCTATAATTATAATAGGCCTCTCAGTCAGAGATATAGGACCGATTTCAAAAGCTTGAATTATTCATGAGTCAAAGGTTGAATTATTCATGAGTCGATTTAACTAAAGGAGGACAAAGAGGGGTAAAGGGGCTGTGACATCATCACACATTACACATTACACACATTTTCATTTCCCTTAAAACAACACTGAGCGAAGGGCCTGGCCATTTCACGGACAATAGACGAGACGTATCCTCGCTTGAGTTGACAATTACCATGCGAGAAAATGTTATGCTTTCAAAGTATCGTCTTCAGAGGGGCGGTAATTGAGCAGTAGGAGATCTACATGGGACCATTCTGTTAGGGAAGCAATTTATTTACAGAGTCCCAACCTCACACACACACACACACACACACGCTCCAACTTCACACACACACACACAGACACACACGCGCTCCAACCTCACACACACACACACACAGACACAGACACACACGCGCTCCAACCTCACGCACACACAGACACACACGCGCTCCAACCTCACACACACACACACACACACACGCGCTCCAACCTCACACACACACACACACACAGACACACACGCGCTCCAACCTCACACACACACAGACACAGACACACACGCGCTCCAACCTCACACACACACACACACACACACACACAGACACACACGCGCTCCAACCTCACACACACACAGACACACACGCGCTCCAACCTCACACACACACACACACAGACACACACGCGCTCCAACCTCACACACACACACAGACACACACGCGCTCCAACCTCACACACACACAGACACACACGCGCTCCAACCTCACACACACACACAGACACACACGCGCTCCAACCTCACACACACACAGACACACACGCGCTCCAACCTCACACACACACACAGACACACACGCGCTCCAACCTCACACACACACACACACAGACACACACGCGCTCCAACCTCACACACACACACACACAGACACACACGCGCTCCAACCTCACACACTTTCTATCCATCAGAGGACAGTAATTAACAGTATTGACCTTTTCAGACAAACTGTTTGTCTTTTAAAAACATTTATCACACCACTACTTCAGCTGTTGATCCTGTTGTAGGTCTACAGGAGGAAGTAGAAAACCTGGTAACACACACACACACACACACACAGCTTTGCTTCAATGATAGAAGATGAATGCAGTGTGTTACTTAACAACCCCAGCATTGGTACATTAATAATCCCCTTCTCTTCTTTACAGGGCTCAGACAGGCTGCATCGCAAACGGCACCCTATTTCCTATATAGTGCACCTTATGGGCCCTGGTCAGAAGTAGTACACTCTATAGGGATTAGGGTGCCATTTGCGAATCATCCTGATACTCAAACGTAGAGATCTACTAGAATAGCCAATTCCTCCCAGTCTGAATTCATTTCTCAGCAGTCAGGCCTGGTTAGTCTCTGGGTTGCTCTGTGTTAATCCCACCAGGTCCAAATGAATCCTGCAGTCCTGCTGCACCTCAAAAAGATGTTCTCACACACACACACACACACACACACACACACACACAGATTTAGAGACAAAAACAAAGGGAGATGAAGATGGAAGAAGCGTTGAGCAAAATGAGACAGAGCAATTTACATTAATGAAATCTTGAGTCGGTGAGAGGGACGTTTTTTTTTTTTTTTTTTTCTTAGCGGTACTGGGGGATTTTTGGCTTGGAGAATTTCTGTAGACACAGAATTGTCTAAACTAAAATCGTCTGAATATCAGAAATACTCTGGGATCTAAAAGAAGCTCCCGTTATGTAAGAAGTTTTACACGGAAAAGACAGATGACTTTTCAACGTTTCTGTTCTCAGTGAAACTTCAATGTCTCTGATCTGCTACTGAATTCAATGTCTCTGATCTGCTACTGAATTCAAAGTCTCTGATCTGCTACTGAATTCAAAGTCTCTGATCTGCTACTGAATTCAAAGTCTCTGATCTGCTACTGAATTCAAAGTCTCTGATCTGCTACTGAATTCAAAGTCTCTGATCTGCTACTGAATTCAATGTCTCTGATCTGCTACTGAATTTGAGCTTTTAGGGTCCATTAGAAGAGCATTACAATAAAATGTAATTGTACGCCGGGCCCAACCCCTTCTCTCTTATTAACTGTATGAAAGGATTCCTGTGTGTTGTCTTAGGAATGCTACATTATCCCTCCATCCCCCATTCTGTCACACCTCAGGTCCTTGTATAACGTCATCATTCATTTTACAATGTAATTAAATATTTGCTTTTGATAGACAATTCTCACACCTTTCTTGATGGTTTATTCCTGTAACTCAACAATGGTCCTGCTTGCATATTGCTAAATCATAGTGTTATTATGGGTCACAGGTGAGGTATGTATGATAAATATTACTTCACTACAAAATGTATACAGTAGTTATTACAGTACTCCTTCCAGAAATACTTTCCAGAGAGACATCAGGGACTGTAACATACTCTGTTTCACAGAATCATGGCTCTCTTGGGATATACTGTCCCCATCCATACAGCCAGCTGGGTTCTCAGTTCATCGCGCAGACAGGAATAAAGAACTCTCTGGGAAGAAGAAAGTCGGGGGTGTATGTTTCATGATTAACTACTCATGGTGTGATTGTGATAACATACAGAAACTCAAGTCCTTTTGTTCATCCGACCTAGAATACCTCACAATCAAATGCCGACCGTATTACCTCCCAAGAGAATTCTCTTCGGTTATAGTCATAGCCAACTATATTCCCCCACAAGCCGATACCACAACGGCCCTCAAGGAACTACACTGGACTTTATGCAAACTGGAAACCACATTTATTGTAGCTGGGGATTTTAACAAAGCTAATTTGAGGAAAATATCTAGCAACACATTGACTGTAGTATTAGCTTAGGAAAAACACTAGACCACTGCTAACTGCCTTTTCGAGATGCCTACAAGGCCTTCGACCATCCTCCCTTAGGCAAATCAGTTCACGACTCCATTTTGCTCCTCCCTTCCTATAGGCAGAAACTCAGGAAGTACCCATGCTAAAGTCTATTCGACTAATGTTTTGATCAAGCGGACTGGGATATGTTCCGGGTAGCCTCTGAGACTAACATTGACGTTTACACGTACACAGTGATTGAATTCATCAGGAAGTGTATAGGGGATGTTGTTCCCACAGTGACTATTAAAACCTAAACCAGAAACCGTGGATAGAAGGCAGCATTCGCGTGAAACTGAAAGTGCCGCATTTAACCATGGCAAGGTGACTGGGAATATGGTTGAATACAAACAGTGTAGTTATTCCCTCTGTAAGGCAATCAAACAGGCAAAACGTAAGTTCAGAGAAAAGGTGGAGTCATAATTCAATGTCTCAGACACGCAATGTATGTGGCAGGGTCTACAGACAATTACGGATTACAACATTTTGCTCCAGACAAGCTAAACACCTTCTTCTCTTGCTTTGAGGATAACACAGTGTCACTGGCACAGCCCGCTCCCAAGGACAGTGGGCTCTCGTTCTCTGTGGCCGAAGTAAATAAGACATTTAAGGCCAGCCGGCATCCCTAACCAAATCCTCAGATCATGCGCAGACCAGCTGGCTTGCTTCAATATGTCCACCATTGTTCCTGTACCCAAGAAAGCAAAGGTAACTGAGTAAATTACTATCGCCCCGTACCACTCACTTCTGTCATCATGAAGTACTTTGAGAGGCTAGATAAGGATTATCTTGACATGTCCCCCCTACATTCTAAAATTGCATCCCCCCCAGTTTTATCATTGGAATGTGATACAAAATTAGGGAACGCTGTGCATTAGGACCATACAGACGCCTCCGAGCGGTCGGGTAGGCTGTTTGGAGTGTTTATCAGATTGGATAATTATTTTTTTTTTAATTAAAAAATATATATATATCCCCCCCACTTCTAAAACCAAAGTTGCGCCCCTGGATCTAAGAGTCTGATACTGAGCGACCGATGTCTTTAAATGTGAGTGGAATGAATGGTGACACACACACATACACACGGTGATGTTCTCTGTCTCTTCGTCCTCCCACCCTGATAAACTGTCAGTAATTTGAGTTTCCAGGCATTGCGTCCGGCGCTCCGACTCAGTCGAGTGTCAGTCGCACTGATGCGGCTTGTCAGACATGTTCTACCCACAATGCACCCCAGCACACTCTGCCGTCTGCCTCGACAAACCCCTGGGATGGTACAGAGACAGACAGCCATGGCACCTTCCCTTTCTCTCTCTCTCTTTGTCTCGCTATCTCTCTATTTATTTATGTCTCTCTCTCTCTCGCTCTCTCTCTCTCTCTCTCTGTCCTACAAATCATTCTGAACATCAGAACTACACTGGGGGCCAAAAGTTTGGAATATTACTCATTCAAGGGTTTTTCTTTATTTGCACTATTTTTTACATTGTAGAATAAAAGTGAAGACATCAAAACTATGACATAACACATATGGAATCATGTAGTAACCCAAAAAAGTAAATGTAGCCACCCTTTGCACACTCACTCAATCTGTCAGTTTAAGCTAGTTTGTTTGCATTCAGTGTGTCTCATTCCACCGCATCCACAAATGTTGCACTTCCACATCTTGGGTGAAAGAGGACAGAGCTAGAGCGGTGTTTGTCAGACGATGAGAATCGGTCTTCTCACCGAACGGATTTGGCCTACAAACTATTCTTACTCTCACGAACACGATGGTGTTCTCTGTTTTGCTCTATGACCCCCACTAGTGTCTTGGGACTTGTCTGTAGTTGGTACAGCCGATCTGCCAACTTCTGTCTGTAGCGTCCGAAAAGTTTGGGCTACACACTAATATGACCCCTCTGTGGGAAGGTGAGACTCTCATGAACACGTACATGGATGCCCGCAGGCCTCACTCTAGGATGCCTGCAGGCCTCACAAGACTCGTCTGAAGGTTCCCCAGTACAAGTTGAAAAATGTAATGGAAGTATACAAAATGTATAGTTTACGTACACTTAGGCTGAAGTCTTTAACACTCCACAGATTTCATGTTAACAAACTATAGTTTTGGCAAGTCGGTTAGGACATCTACTTTGTACATGACACAAGTAATTCTTCCAACAATTGTTTATTTCACGTACAATTCACTATATCACAATTCCAGTGGGTCAGAAGTTTACACACATTAAATTGACTGTGCCTTTAACCAGCTTGGTGTCATGGAAAATGATGTCATGGCTTTAGATGCTTCTGATAGACTAATTGACATTATTTGAGTCAATTGGAGATACCTGTGGATGTATTTCAAGGCCTACCTCCAAACTCAGTGCCTCTTTGCTCAAAAATCAAAAGAAATCAGTGAAGACCTCAGTAAAGAAATTGTAGACCTCCACATATCTGGTTCATCCTTGGAAGCAATTTCCAAAAGCCTGAAGGTACCACGTTCATCTGTACAAACAATAGTATGCAAGTATAAACACCATGGGACCACACAGCCGTCATAACGCTCAGGAAGGAGACGCGTTCTGTCTCCTAGAGATGAATGTACTTTGGTGCGAAAAGTGCAAATCAATCCCAGAACAACAGCAAAGGACCTTGAGAAGATGCTGGAGGAAACAGGTACAAAAGTATTTATATCCACAGTAAAATTAGTCCTATATCGACATAACCTGAAAGGCCACCAAGCAAGGAAGAAGCCACTGCTCCAAAACCACCATAAAAGCCAGACTGAGGTTTGCAACTGATCGTACTTTTGGAGAATCTGATGAAACAAACATAGAACTGTTTTACCATAATGACCATCATTATGTCTGGAGGAAAAATGGGGAAGCTTGCAAGCTGAAGAACACCATCCCAACCGTGAAGCACGAGGGGTCCTTTGCTGCAGGAGGGATTGGTGCACTTCACAAAATAGATGGCATCATGAGGAAGGAATATATTGTGGATATATTGAAGCAACATCTCAAGACATCAGTCAGGAAGTTAAAGCTTGGTCGCAAATGGGTCTTCTAAATGGACAATGACCCCAAGCATACTTCCAAAGTTGTGGCAAAATGACTTAAGGACAACAAAGTCAAGGTATTGGAGTGGCCATTACAAAGCCCTGACCTCAACCTATATACATTTTGGGGGCAGAACTGAAAAAGCATGTGCGAGCAAGGAGGCCTACAAACCTGACTCAGTTACACCAAACCTGACTCAGGCCAAAATTCACCCAACTTATTGTGGGAAGCTTGTGGAAGGCTACCCGAAACGTTTGACCCAAATACTAATTGAGTGTATGTAAACTTCTGACCCACTGGGAATGTGATGTAAGAAATAAAAGCTGAAATAAATCACTCTACTATTATTCAGACATTTCACATTCTTAAAATAAAAGTGGTGATCCTAACTTGCCTAAGACAGGGAATTTTTTACTAGGATTAGATGTCAGTTTAAATGTATTTGGCTAAGGTGTATGTAAACTTCCGACTTCAACTGTATATCTCTCAGATATAGGACAGACTTCAGAACAAATTTCCTTTAGAATTTTTAGAATGATCTGTTGTTCCATGTAGTGAATCTGTAATTCAATACGTTTTTTTGGGTTAATAGCAGTAAGGCCAAATCAAATATTTAATTGAATCATTTTTTCAAAAAAATCAAATAGCAAAATGATCCTAGGTATGACCTTCTCAAAACAACTTCATATAGCTTAGTAGAACTCCCTCCCCGTCCCCCTGCTTAGACAGGGTTTAGACTCTGTAGTGTAAAAACGAAGGGGTCAAATACATGTTTCCTCATCTTTCTTATATCTCGAAGATATAGTACAGACACTTCAAAACAAACTTTCTGTAGATTTTTGGGGGGGACTAAAAAAAATCTTCAGAAAGTGTTTTGCAGTGTGTTTGTATGGGCTAATCGCAGTAAGGCCCAAATTAATTTTTCATCAAATACCTTTTTCTATATTCTTTGGAATATTTCAAAGGGTCTTAAAACTCTAAATCAAATAGGGTTACGTTTTCATTCTAGCGTGATTCTGGTTCTTCCAGCCTCAATGGTGTCAATAGCGTTGTGTGTTTTGTTTTGTCCAATCAGATGCATCTTTCCTGTTGAGAGCAGAGTCACGCTTGATTGGTTCAGATCAATTACTGTTCATTGGAACTGGAAGGGAAGCTGTCAAAATGGAGATGAGCTGTGGCACGTTGCGTGTCCTGACTCAGGTGGTTCACAGATGGGATGTGTAACCTACACTCCACAATGAGAGAGAGCTAGAGAGAGGCTGGGGCTGGAGCTATAGAGCATAGTGATAATGTTATACCACAGTGAGAGAGCTACTGTCCAAAAGGGTTCTTCTCAGTATTCAATCTTCCCTACCTGGCAGTCATTCTCAGTGCAGGTTGCGGTTTATTAACAATTACACTTGTTGGATATTCTAACTCTGGCAAAATTCCAATTAGGAATTAAACATCGCTTTGTAAGCCAGCATAATGTGACTCGCAGGCCTGATGTAGCCTGTGAACCAGGAGTTTCCTAACACCGCTGTGTTAGGCTATAACTAGGCCCTCAAATACAGTCTTTATGCAGTGTATATATACAGTACCAGTCAAAAACTATGAAATAACACATATGGTATCATGTAGTAACCAAAAAAGTGTTAAACAAATCAAACTACCTTTTTGTAGAAAGAGGCTGGGGCTGACGCTAGAGAGCATAGTTATAATGTTATACCACAGAGAGAGAGGGTGCATCCCAATAGTCTCTTATGTGAATTCTCCTCGTCTCCTCTGGTCCATTCAATCACTTCAATTCAAATTAATTCAATTCAATTCAATACCTTTATTATTCCGTAGGGAAATGTAGAGTGTGTGTCAAGGTTTCGACCTTATTGAATGGACAGTTGAAAGTAGTTTGATAGAATTTACAACAAGCTATATAGAGAACCCATGACATCACAAGGACACAGTAATAATCTACATTCTGGTGGTACCTCAGCTTTATTTAAACTGTCACAGCCACAGTTGTATAACATGGTCCTCTACAGGGACTTGGGGAGGAAGAAAAGAAAAAACATCCACTATGAAGCCAACATCTGTCTCTTTCTCAGCAGATTGAATCACTATTGACGTGTGATGCAATTAACATTTCAAGAACACTCATGCAATTACCTTCTTAATGGGGCATCTAGTAACCCTCATTCTCTCTCTCTCTCTCTCTCTCTCTCTCTCACACACACACACACACACACACACACACACACACACACACATACGCGTTTTTGTGAAAAACTGGTACGTATGAAAAATACGTCACATATGGGGACATGCCTTTCTAAAGCTGCTAGAGCCAAGCTGAAAACAGTTCTAGGTTGCCAATGGCCTTGTTATGACAGTCATCTGTTGAGATTTTCATTTAAAGCACTTTTTTGCACAACCTGATTTTTTACCTACATATGAGGACAAATATTATTTTCATCACTTTTCAGGACATATAAACACACATACACTGATGTCTAAATCATACCTACATATTGGGACTATGGTGAATACTAAGGTCTGAGCTACACACACATACACTGATGTCTAAATCATACCTACATATTGGGACTATGGTGAATACTAAGGTCTGAGCTACACACACATACACTGATGTCTAAATCATACCTACATATTGGGACTATGGTGAATACTAAGGTCTGAGCTACACACACATACACTGATGTCTAAATCATACCTACATATTGGGACTATGGTGAATACTAAGGTCTGAGATACACACACATACACTGATGTCTAAATCATACCTACATATTGGGACTATGGTGAATACTAAGGTCTGAGCTACACACACATACACTGATGTCTAAATCATACCTACATATTGGGACTATGGTGAATACTAAGGTCTGAGCTACACACACATACACTGATGTCTAAATCATACCTACATATTGGGACTATGGTGAATACTAAGGTCTGAGCTACACACACACACACTGATGTCTAAATCATACCTACATATTGGGACTATGGTGAATACTAAGGTCTGAGATACACACACACACACTGATGTCTAAATCATACCTACATATTGGGACTATGGTGAATACTAAGTCCTGAGATACACACACATACACTGATGTCTAAATCATACCTACATATTGGGACTAAGGTGAATACTAAGGTCTGAGCTACACACACATACACTGATGTCTAAATCATACCTACATATTGGGACTATGGTGAATACTAAGGTCTGAGCTACACACACACACACTGATGTCTAAATCATACCTACATATTGGGACTATGGTGAATACTAAGGTCTGAGATACACACACATACACTGATGTCTAAATCATACCTACATATTAGGACTATGGTGAATACTAAGGTCTGAGCTACACACACTGATGTCTAAATCATACCTACATATTGGGACTATGGTGAATACTAAGGTCTGAGATACACACACATACACTGATGTCTAAATCATACCTACATATTGGGACTATGGTGAATACTAAGGTCTGAGCTACACACACATACACTGATGTCTAAATCATACCTACATATTGGGACTATGGTGAATACTAAGGTCTGAGATACACACACATACACTGATGTCTAAATCATACCTACATATTGGGACTATGGTGAATACTAAGGTCTGAGCTACACACACATACACTGATGTCTAAATCATACCTACATATTGGGACTATGGTGAATACTAAGGTCTGAGATACACACACATACACTGATGTCTAAATCATACCTACATATTAGGACTATGGTGAATACTAAGGTCTGAGCTACACACACATACACTGATGTCTAAATCATACCTACATATTGGGACTATGGTGAATACTAAGGTCTGAGCTACACACACATACACTGATGTCTAAATCATACCTACATATTGGGACTATGGTGAATACTAAGGTCTGAGCTACAAACACACACTGATGTCTAAATCATACCTACATATTGGGACTATGGTGAATACTAAGTCCTGAGATACACACACATACACTGATGTCTAAATCATACCTACATATTGGGACTATGGTGAACGCTAAGTTCTGAGCTACACATACATACACTAGCCGCGTTTCCACTGTCGGGCCAGTGCGAGCCAGGGCTTTAAACGGGCCGTGCCGGGCCAGTAGCACCGGGCCTGCGTTTCCACTGTCGGGCAAGAAGCTCCACAGCGCTTCACTAAAACACGCCGGTAACACGCCTCTCTGGAACAACGTCACACTAACCCATCATTTCACCAACAAATGGAAGTTTTATCAGAAAACTAATCAGAAAGAAATCACTGGAAACAGCGTGATGATCGCAAAACAAACATGATAAAAGCGACAGTTGGCATTTTTGTTGTTTACTTGAAGATTTAAAACCCAAGCATCGATGTTTAACCACAGGTTTACAATAAAAAGTGATACATTGATCATAATGAATTAATTTGTCAAAATTGCACATTAGGCACACAGAAATAAATTACGTTAGGTCTATTTCACAAAAGAAAGAGGACACACTTAGCTACTTCTTCAGTCGCGTCTGTTTCTGATTATTTGGTAGGGGCGGCAGTGGCTCATGTAGTTTGTCTACAAACCGGAAGGTTGGTGGTTCTATCCCCGGTTCCACCTGACCAAGTGTCGAGGTGTCCATGAGCAAGACACCTAACCCCAGCTGCTCCTGACGAGCTGGATGGCGCCTTGCATGGCTGACACCGCCGTCGGTGTATGAATGAATGGGTGAATGTGAGGCAATATGTAAAGCGCTTTGGTGGCCATGGGTCTGTTAAAGAGCTATATAAATGCAGTCCATTTACCATAGTTACAGGACATATTTAGAAAGAATGATAATTTCTACAAATGCCACCAAAAATACAACCTGAGGAGCTTTAGCACTCTCTTCTCTTTTTTCAGAGAAACAGGAAGCTCCCGAAAGAAAAGTTGCTTATATTTGATGATAATCCGGTATGAGACGAGACGTAGGCTACTGACAGATAAAATAAAAACATGATTGTGATAGCCTTTATGATTGGTCTGATTTCTTCAAGCGTTCACTATGTTTTTTTACTATGCGTATCTTCAAGCGTTTACTATGTTTGGTTATGGTTATCACGCAGTCTTTTGCATCGCGTATATAAATATTTCTACATTATACGGTGATCAGAATCCACATCGGATCACAAACAGAAGGCATTCAAACTTGAAAGTGAGTTAAATTATTTTAAAAGTCTTTAATGCTGACAGAATCATCCGGCACTCACATCTCCCGACTCAAGTAAACTCCGCCTCTGTTCGTAACCACTCCTCTAGCCCGAGCTGGCCCAAGGTATTCGTGATGACGTAATGCGTGGCGCATCTCAGAGATAGTACAAGACTGGCATTTGTGGTTAAAGTATATAATTTGTATTTATTTGTAGAAAATGACCGATCGTTTCGCTGGATAAGACCCTTATTTCTCGGCTGGGATCGTGTAGAGACTTTGAAGCTGCACTGAGACTTACATTTGAACCTTTGCCATTGAAGTCCATTATATGGAGAAAAATCCTGGAATGTTTTCCTCAAAAACCTTAATTTATTTTTGACTGAAGAAGACATGGATATCTTGGATGACATGGGGAGAGTAAATTATCAGGACATTTTTATTTAAAATGGAACTACTCAAATCGATTTAACAAAAAATATGTAGAAAAATCTGTCCTACAGACTCTGTTGTCTTTTCAAAGCTGTAATTCTGTTATTAATATAAAACTTAACAGCAGACCAGTCTCTGTTTTTCAGTGCCTGAGGTTCGGCCAACAGGCATGAGACACAGTCCGTCTTCCCAGGCACTCGACAGCTGCGTATGAAATGCATCATATGCTTTTCAACCGCTCCAACCTCTTCTTCCAACCACTTCCTTTTGAGCCTAAAAAAAAAAGGAAAAAAAAAAAACATTAAATTAAATGTAATTCCTAAAATACAAGGCAAATCAGTCAAAGCCAGAGAGAACATTAACATTAAGACCCATAAAATATTGTTAAATACCAATGCTATATAGTAATTCTCTGAGTGCCATGGCTCAAAAGGGCTCAAGATACTGCGTATCCATAAATGTAATGCATCTACAGCAAGCAAGTTGAGCAAAGTCCTGAGCTACACACACTGATGTCTAAATCATACCTACATATTGGGACTATGGTGAATACTAAGGTCTGAGCTACACACACATACACTGATGTCTAAATCATACCTACATATTGGGACTATGGTGAATACTAAGGTCTGAGATACACACACATACACTGATGTCTAAATCATACCTACATATTGGGACTATGGTGAATACTAAGGTCTGAGCTACATACACATACACTGATGTCTAAATCATACCTACATATTGGGACTATGGTGAATACAAAGTCCTGAGCTACACACTGGCTGGGCAAGCATGACGTGAAGAAGCTCAGGCTCGGCAGGACTGACGTGAAGAAGCTCAGGCTCGGCAGGACTGACGTGAAGAAGCTCAGGCTCGGCAGGACTGACGTAAAGAAGCTCAGGCTCGGCAGGACTGACGTAAAGAAGCTCAGGCTCGGCAGGACTGACGTAAAGAAGCTCAGGCTCGGCAGGACTGACGTAAAGAAGCTCAGGCTCGGCAGGACTGACGTAAAGAAGCTCAGGCTCGGCAGGACTGACGTAAAGAAGCTCAGGCTCGGCAGGACTGACGTAAAGAAGCTCAGGCTCGGCAGGACTGACGTAAAGAAGCTCAGGCTCGGCAGGACTGACGTAAAGAAGCTCAGGCTCGGCAGGACTGACGTAAAGAAGCTCAGGCTCGGCAGGACTGACGTAAAGAAGCTCAGGCTCGGCAGGACTGACGTAAAGAAGCTCAGGCTCGGCAGGACTGACGTAAAGAAGCTCAGGCTCGGCAGGACTGACGTAAAGAAGCTCAGGCTCGGCAGGACTGACGTAAAGAAGCTCAGGCTCGGCAGGACTGACGTAAAGAAGCTCAGGCTCGGCAGGACTGACGTAAAGAAGCTCAGGCTCGGCAGGACTGACGTAAAGAAGCTCAGGCTCGGCAGGACTGACGTAAAGAAGCTCAGGCTCGGCAGGACTGACGTAAAGAAGCTTAGGCTCGGCAGGACTGACGTGAAGAAGCTCAGGCTCGGCAGGGCTGACGTGAAGAAGCTCTGGCTGAGAGGATACCGTGTGCTTGCGGGGCTCCTCATCGGGGCCAACTTGATCATTTAATGAAAATGCAATCGCAAGTGTCTTAACTGTGAGAGTAAATGCAATTGAGAAAAATAACATTTAAATGAACATGTTAAACATACAATCATTTCTGTAACTTTTTAATTTACATTTTGCAACTTATAAAGCGTTAAAATATGTATTAAATTTACATATTAAAACTAGTGTATGAAATGGCAAATGTAAATTATATAATTGAAATTTCATTTTGTACCAAACGCTACACAAATGTAATGGAAAATTTAAATTTAAATACAGAAATGCATTGTAATTTTACAAATTGCATTGTCATTTTGCATATTACATTTCAAATTTAATATTGCTACCCATATGCTTCCATAGAAAATAAATAATATTTTCCATGTGGTAAATATATATAAACTATTAATTGATTGAATTTACAGAAAAGGTACTATATCGTGATATATATTGTTATCGGGATATGAGATTTTGGTCGTATCGCCCAGCCCTAGTTGGAAGGGGATCAAATACTTATTTTACTCGATTAAATGTGTGAAAGCATACAAAAAACATTCCATTTGATTCCACACCAATCATCCATAATTAAGACAAACACACTATATTCATTTCATACTGGAGAGACATCAGGACATCCACACACACGACACGTTTCACACCACATCAATGTCAGTACACTGGACAGGCTCTCAGTACACACTCATGGAATCCTCAAACAACGTCACAGTTTAAAAATGAGGACACACTCATGGAATGTGAATATTATATGATTTAGTAATAAAAAAAACTAGACATGTTTGTAAAGAGAGGACAGAATTCACTTAGTAAACTACAATGTATGAATATTCAAAAGACCCATAACATTAATGCACTTCCATAAAGTACAAGTCAAAACAGTGTAAAGGTCATGTAGGGATGATTGGCTGTACTGTGTTGAGTTCAGTGATTGGTGTTGATATGGGCAACAAATGGTTGTCTCAATTTGGTTACTGCTTTTACCATCTGTCCATGTGACAAGGGTTTAGTGCAAGAGATCTAACCTGAGAATGGTTCTCCGTCGTGTCAGAAGCTGTGGATGAATGGTCACTGTTGCGGTCGGTGCATTGGTCACTATTTGAAGGCCTGGGTTCAGACAAATGACTCCCAATCTGATTAAATAAGAACATACACATTAGATCGGGGCAGAAACAACCAGTTACAAAGATAATCAAAAGCAAATGGATTTGTAACTCTCTTTACAGTCTTCGTTGTTACATGTGTGAAAGCATACAAAAAACCTTCCATTTGATTCCACACCAATCATCCATAATTAAGACAAACACACTATATTCATTTCATACTGGAGAGACATCAGGACATTCACACACACACACACGACACGTTTCACACCACATCAATGTCAGTACATTGGACAGGCTCTCAGTACACACTCTTGGAATCCTCAAACAACGTCACAGTTTAAAAATGAGGACATTCTTATAATGTTAAAAATAAGTCTATCGAACAATACTAAAATAGATTCAATTTGAATTCTACTGAGGGTCTAAATGGATCAATATGCCCTATGCGCCTTATCAGAAGATCAAAAGCTTGACTTAAACCAAAAATTTCTACCTGTTCAGTTGGCTTGGGACTCCTGTTCATTTTGGTAGGAAGGCATGAACCCTCTTCTGATGGTGTGTTCTCCTCACAGCGAAGGACTGCTCTGCTCACCTGTAAAGAGAGAACAGCATCCACTGTGAAAAAACACACTATATTCATTTCATACTGGAGAGACATCAGGACATTCACACACACACACGACACGTTTCACACCACATCAATGTCAGTACACTGGACAGGCTCTCAGTACACACTCATGGAATCCTTAAACAACGTCACAGTTTAAAAATGAGGACACACTCATGGAATGTGAATATTATATGATTTAGTAATAAAAAAACTAGACATGTTTGTAAAGAGAGGACAGAATTCACTTAGTAAACTACAATGTATGAATATTCAAAAGACCCATAACATTAATGCACTTCCATAAAGTACAAGTCAAAACAGTGTAAAGGTCATGTAGGGATGATTGGCTGTACTGTGTTGAGTTCAGTGATTGGTGTTGATATGGGCAACCAATGGTTGTCTCAATTTGGTTAGTGCTTTTACCATCTGTCCATGTGACAAGGGTTTAGTGCAAGAGATCTAACCTGAGAATGGTTCTCCGTCGTGTCAGAAGCTGTGGATGAATGGTCACTGTTGCGGTCGGTGCATTGGTCACTATTTGAAGGCCTGGGTTCAGACAAATGACTCCCAATCTGATTAAATAAGAACATACACATTAGATCGGGGCAGAAACAACCAGTTACAAAGATAATCAAAAGCAAATGGATTTGTAACTCTCTTTACAGTCTTCGTTGTTACATGTGTGAAAGCATACAAAAAACATTCCATTTGATTCCACACCAATCATCCATAATTAAGACAAACACACTATATTCATTTCATACTGGAGAGACATCAGGACATTCACACACACACACGACACGTTTCACACCACATCAATGTCAGTACACTGGACAGGCTCTCAGTACACACTCATGGAATCCTCAAACAACGTCACAGTTTAAAAATGAGGACATTCTTATAATGTTAAAAATAAGTCTATCGAACAATACTAAAATAGATTCAATTTGAATTCTACTGAGGGTCTAAATGGATCAATATGCCCTATGCGCCTTATCAGAAGAACAAAAGCTTGACTTAAACCAAAAATGTCTACCTGTTCAGTTGGCTTGGGACTCCTGTTCATTTTGGTAGGAAGGCATGAACCCTCTTCTGATGGTGTGTTCTCCTCACAGCGAAGGACTGCTCTGCTCACCTGTAAAGAGAGAACAGCATCCACTGTGAAAAAACACACTATATTCATTTCATACTGGAGAGACATCAGGACATTCACACACACACACGACACGTTTCACACCACATCAATGTCAGTACACTGGACAGGCTCTCAGTACACACTCATGGAATCCTCAAACAACGTCACAGTTTAAAAATGAGGACACACTCATGGAATGTGAATATTATATGATTTAGTAATAAAAAAAACTAGACATGTTTGTAAAGAGAGGACAGAATTCACTTAGTAAACTACAATGTATGAATATTCAAAAGACCCATAACATTAATGCACTTCCATAAAGTACAAGTCAAAACAGTGTAAAGGTCATGTAGGGATGATTGGCTGTACTGTGTTGAGTTCAGTGATTGGTGTTGATATGGGCAACCAATGGTTGTCTCAATTTGGTTAGTGCTTTTACCATCTGTCCATGTGACAAGGGTTTAGTGCAAGAGATCTAACCTGAGAATGGTTCTCCGTCGTGTCAGAAGCTGTGGATGAATGGTCACTGTTGCGGTCGGTGCATTGGTCACTATTTGAAGGCCTGGGTTCAGACAAATGACTCCCAATCTGATTAAATAAGAACATACACATTAGATCGGGGCAGAAACAACCAGTTACAAAGATAATCAAAAGCAAATGGATTTGTAACTCTCTTTACAGTCTTCGTTGTTACATGTGTGAAAGCATACAAAAAACCTTCCATTTGATTCCACACCAATCATCCATAATTAAGACAAACACACTATATTCATTTCATACTGGAGAGACATCAGGACATTCACACACACACACACGACACGTTTCACACCACATCAATGTCAGTACATTGGACAGGCTCTCAGTACACACTCTTGGAATCCTCAAACAACGTCACAGTTTAAAAATGAGGACATTCTTATAATGTTAAAAATAAGTCTATCGAACAATACTAAAATAGATTCAATTTGAATTCTACTGAGGGTCTAAATGGATCAATATGCCCTATGCGCCTTATCAGAAGATCAAAAGCTTGACTTAAACCAAAAATTTCTACCTGTTCAGTTGGCTTGGGACTCCTGTTCATTTTGGTAGGAAGGCATGAACCCTCTTCTGATGGTGTGTTCTCCTCACAGCGAAGGACTGCTCTGCTCACCTGTAAAGAGAGAACAGCATCCACTGTGAAAAAACACACTATATTCATTTCATACTGGAGAGACATCAGGACATTCACACACACACACGACACGTTTCACACCACATCAATGTCAGTACACTGGACAGGCTCTCAGTACACACTCATGGAATCCTCAAACAACGTCACAGTTTAAAAATGAGGACACATTCATGGAATGTGAATATTATATGATTTAGTAATAAAAAAACTAGACATGTTTGTAAAGAGAGGACAGAATTCACTTAGTAAACTACAATGTATGAATATTCAAAAGACCCATAACATTAATGCACTTCCATAAAGTACAAGTCAAAACAGTGTAAAGGTCATGTAGGGATGATTGGCTGTACTGTGTTGAGTTCAGTGATTGGTGTTGATATGGGCAACCAATGGTTGTCTCAATTTGGTTAGTGCTTTTACCATCTGTCCATGTGACAAGGGTTTAGTGCAAGAGATCTAACCTGAGAATGGTTCTCCGTCGTGTCAGAAGCTGTGGATGAATGGTCACTGTTGCGGTCGGTGCATTGGTCACTATTTGAAGGCCTGGGTTCAGACAAATGACTCCCAATCTGATTAAATAAGAACATACACATTAGATCGGGGCAGAAACAACCAGTTACAAAGATAATCAAAAGCAAATGGATTTGTAACTCTCTTTACAGTCTTCGTTGTTACATGTGTGAAAGCATACAAAAAACATTCCATTTGATTCCACACCAATCATCCATAATTAAGACAAACACACTATATTCATTTCATACTGGAGAGACATCAGGACATTCACACACACACACGACACGTTTCACACCACATCAATGTCAGTACACTGGACAGGCTCTCAGTACACACTCATGGAATCCTCAAACAACGTCACAGTTTAAAAATGAGGACATTCTTATAATGTTAAAAATAAGTCTATCGAACAATACTAAAATAGATTCAATTTGAATTCTACTGAGGGTCTAAATGGATCAATATGCCCTATGCGCCTTATCAGAAGATCAAAAGCTTGACTTAAACCAAAAATGTCTACCTGTTCAGTTGGCTTGGGACTCCTGTTCATTTTGGTAGGAAGGCATGAACCCTCTTCTGATGGTGTGTTCTCCTCACAGCGAAGGACTGCTCTGCTCACCTGTAAAGAGAGAACAGCATCCACTGTGAAAAAACACACTATATTCATTTCATACTGGAGAGACATCAGGACATTCACACACACACACGACACGTTTCACACCACATCAATGTCAGTACACTGGACAGGCTCTCAGTACACACTCATGGAATCCTCAAACAACGTCACAGTTTAAAAATGAGGACACATTCATGGAATGTGAATATTATATGATTTAGTAATAAAAAAACTAGACATGTTTGTAAAGAGAGGACAGAATTCACTTAGTAAACTACAATGTATGAATATTCAAAAGACCCATAACATTAATGCACTTCCATAAAGTACAAGTCAAAACAGTGTAAAGGTCATGTAGGGATGATTGGCTGTACTGTGTTGAGTTCAGTGATTGGTGTTGATATGGGCAACCAATGGTTGTCTCAATTTGGTTAGTGCTTTTACCATCTGTCCATGTGACAAGGGTTTAGTGCAAGAGATCTAACCTGAGAATGGTTCTCCGTCGTGTCAGAAGCTGTGGATGAATGGTCACTGTTGCGGTCGGTGCATTGGTCACTATTTGAAGGCCTGGGTTCAGACAAATGACTCCCAATCTGATTAAATAAGAACATACACATTAGATCGGGGCAGAAACAACCAGTTACAAAGATAATCAAAAGCAAATGGATTTGTAACTCTCTTTACAGTCTTCGTTGTTACATGTGTGAAAGCATACAAAAAACATTCCATTTGATTCCACACCAATCATCCATAATTAAGACAAACACACTATATTCATTTCATACTGGAGAGACATCAGGACATTCACACACACACACGACACGTTTCACACCACATCAATGTCAGTACACTGGACAGGCTCTCAGTACACACTCATGGAATCCTTAAACAACGTCACAGTTTAAAAATGAGGACATTCTTATAATGTTAAAAATAAGTCTATCGAACAATACTAAAATAGATTCAATTTGAATTCTACTGAGGGTCTAAATGGATCAATATGCCCTATGCGCCTTATCAGAAGATCAAAAGCTTGACTTAAACCAAACATGTCTACCTGTTCAGTTGGCTTGGGACTCCTGTTCATTTTGGTAGGAAGGCATGAACCCTCTTCTGATGGTGTGTTCTCCTCACAGCGAGGGGCTGCTCGGTTCATCTGTAAAGAGAGAACATGCTCAGAATATTTGATGACTGTACTTTGCAATTCTGTGTCAAAACCGCATCATTATAATTGAATAGACAGTCCAGAGACAGTTTAAGTTGTTCTGTTCTGTTCATCAGGTAATACAACACAGAAAGTAAACTAACACATAACTCAACAATAACAACACAAACTAAATAGAGACCTAATTACCAGAGTACGCCATGGCCAGTTTGAATCTCCGTAGTTGTATGTTAATTCTTCTCCTGAAGCTATGTCTTTAATTGAACCAACATTGTGCAGATCGTGCTGTCGTGTTGTGTTCTCCGTGTCGGAGGAGAAAGCAGGGCTGGGGTAGTTACCACACACACAGCGGTCATCAGCAGGTGAAAAGGGCCTCATTTGAGACGTTTTCCTGACAATTAACGTTACAGAGTTTGGAAGAATAAATCCAAATGTACTCGATTTCAAAGCAGCGATCTGCTGTTCTGGAGCAAATAGAAACGTCACAGCGCAACATGGTGCAGACTACAGAAAAAGTAGAAGACGACGAGTAGGCTTAACTAGTTAGGTTAGCTATAATACAGTAGAGCTAAGCCAATGCTCTCTAGGCCTGTCACGATAACTGCTTTTTGTTGTGCGATATATTGTCCCAGAAATAGGCTAATTGCGATAATAATAGTAGGCCTACACACTATTAAACGACAACAGCAATTTTATTATATAGATTATAGAAGTAAAGTGTCAAAACAAATTATATCCTACAAGCAAGCAACAGATGTAGTAATTTGCTGGTCTGTATATCTAGATAGCTATCAGTAATTTGTTTAATTGGTCAACGTTTTACAATTTGAAAAGATAATAAAACAAGCTAGTTAACTTACCTCTCTCTGATGATCTGGTTCCTCGCGCGTCTCTCCTTGTCGCAGCTCGCGCCTAAATGTTTTCCCGGGTAAATACGTCACTAAACCTTTTCACAAGTAAAATTACTTTTCCTTATAAAACATATTAAAGACGTTCCCATCAGGTTTTTTCAACCCATGCTCCATGTGAGAATAGAACCGCAAACTTCACTGAAATTTGTATTATTATTCACCAGTAGCATTACAAAATAAAAACATAAACTCTAAAACTGTGTAGGCTACCTTGTGCTTTAATATCTTAGTTTTCTCCAACTAATGAACTTTTAATGAACTCATTCATGATCCAAATCATAACATGATTCGGAAATACCTTATAATAATATTAATACATTTAATTCATGCATGACTGTATATATATAATTCTACAAGTGTGCATGGGCCAGTACCATAATTGAGGTTATTGAGAGGGATGGGCACGTTAATGGGTAGTTACTATCCCTTTACTTTGTGTGGTTTAATCTGCAAGTGGCTGAAACGCCTATTAAAGGAGTATTTCACTTTAAAATGAAAATTAGCCCATGATTTACTCTCCCTCAAGCCATCCTAGTTGTATGTGACTTTCTTCTTTTTAGACGAATACAATCAGAGTTATATTAATAAACACCCAGACGCTTCAAGCTTTATAATGGCAGTGAATTGCAAGCAACAGATTGAAGCTCAAAAAAGTGCATCTATCCATCATAAAAGTGCATCTATCCATCATAAAAGAGCATCTATCCATCATAAAAGAGCATCTATCCATCATAAAAGTGCATCCATCCATCATAAAAGTGCATCCATCCATCATAAAAGTGCATCTATCAATCATAAAAGAGCATCTATCCATCATAAAAGTGCATCCGTCCATCATAAAAGTGCATCCATCCATCATAAAAGTGCATCCATCCATCATAAAAGAGCATCTGTAGGCCAACTACTTCTAGAAGAAGCTTGGATCCTTTGAGTGTATATGATGCTGAGAATGTTCTACCAGGCTACTGTTATGAGCTATGATCTATGCAGTTGTGTGCTCAGTCAGCAGCATGTAATGAGCTGAAGCCAACAGATCAGAAAGAAAGATGTGCTCTGACCTGGGGATCAAGACTATTGCCCTCCATGTATGTAAGTCAATAGAAGCGCCGGCTACTTGTGGTTCCACCTCAATTAATTGTTTTTGCTCGCAGTCCTGGAGGTCATGCTTCAAGTTTGTGTTACATTTAGCTAGTGGTACTGTATAGACTGGTTGTGGGCAAAAGTATAGGTTGAGAAGATAAGACTGAGGTAGGAGAACGCTATCTGCTTTCACAGTTTGTCAGTATTCTACCAAAGGTCCCTGTATTTTGACAAGACTGGCTCATCAATAAACCCTGAAGCACATCTGCCCCCAAATAGATTCTGGAAGGGCCCAAATAAACTCAACCAAATTACACATGATGCATATCATTTAGTAGGCATCCACATAGTATGTAAGCCCAGCTAAGTTTCAATGACGGCCTAGGAACAGTGGGTTAACTGCCTTGTCAGCTCGGGGATTCGATCCAGCAACCTTTCGGTTATGGGCCCACTCTAACCACTGGGCTACCTGCCGCCTTAGTGGTAGGTATGGAGAAACAAAACAAAAATGGTCCCATCCCTTTAAATAAGGATTTCTTGAATGAGGGTGTGAATGAGGCCATTTGAGGCTGAGGCTCATTTCAAAGAATGGCTTTGAAAGTGTTTTAACATTAGCATCCATTCATCATAAAAGAATAAGAGAATAAGAGATATTCATAAGAGAATATCCAGACTGGAACAAGCTTATGGACTTCTCTATTTGCACAACATAAAACACGATTCCATTAAACATCAGATGTCAAAATAGTAATTAAACTAGTGGTCGACCAAAATACGTTTTTTTAATGGCTGATGACGATATCTTAAAGAGCAGGGTGGCAGATATAGCTATATACAGTGGGGAGAACAAGTATTTGATACACTGCCGATTTTGCAGGTTTTCCCACTTACAAAGCATATAGAAGTCTGTAATTTTTATCATAGGTACTCTTCAACTGTGAGTGACAGAATCTAAAACAAAAATCCAGAAAATCACATTGTATGATTTTTAAGTAATTAATTTGCATTTTATTGCATGACATAAGTATTTGATACATCAGAAAAGCAGAACTTAATATTTGGTACAGAAACCTTTGTTTGCAATTACAGAGATAATACATTTCCTGTAGTTCTTGACCAGGTTTGCACACACTGCAGCAGGGATTTTGGCCCACTCCTCCATACAGATCCTTCAGGTTTCGGGGCTGTCGCTGGGCAATACGGACTTTCAGCTCCCTCCAAAGATTTTCTATTGGGTTCAGGTCTGGAGACTGGCTAGGCCACTCCAGGACCTTGAGATGCTTCTTACAGAGCCACTCCTTAGTTGCCCTGGCTGTGTGTATCTTCAATGCTCTTACTGAGGGAAGGAGGTTGTTGGCCAAGATCTTGCGATACATGGCCCCATCCATCTTCCCCTCAATACGGTGCAGTCGTCCTGTCCCCTTTGCAGTAAAGCATCCCCAAAGAATGATGTTTCCACCTCCATGCTTCACGGTTGGGATGGTGTTCTTGGGGTTGTACTCATCTTTCTTCTTCCTCCAAACACGGCGAGTGGAGTTTAGACCAAAAAGCTCTATTTTTGCCTCATCAGACCACATGACCTTCTCCCATTCCTCCTCTGGATCATCCAGATGGTCATTGGCTAACTTCAGACAGGCCTGGACATGCGCTGGCTTGAGCAGGGGGACCTTGCGTGCGCTGCAGGATTTTAATCCATGACGGCGTAGTGTGTTACTAATGGTTTTCTTTGAGACTGTGGTCCCAGCTCTCTTCAGGTCATTGACCAGGTCCTGCCGTGTAGTTCTGGGCTGATCCCTCACCTTCCTCATGATCATTGATGCCCCACAAGGTGAGATCTTGCATGGTGCCCCAGAACGAGGGAGATTGACCGTCATCTTGAACTTCTTCCATTTTCTAATAATTGCGCCAACAGTTGTTGCCTTTTCACCAAGCTGCTTGACTATTGTCCTATAGCCCATCCCAGCCTTGTGCAGCTCTACAATTTTATCCCTGATGTCCTTACACAGCTCTCTGGTCTTGGCCATTGTGGTGAGGTTGGAGTCTGTTTGATTGAGTGTGTGGACAGGTGTCTTTTATACAGGTAACGAGTTCAAACAGGTGCAGTTAATACAGGTAATGAGTGGAGAACAGGAGGGCTTCTTAAAGAAAAACTAACAGGTCTGTGAGAGCCAGAATTCTTACTGGTTGGTAGGTGATCAAATACTTATGTCATGCAATAAAATGCAAATTAATTATTAAAAAATCATACGATGTGATTTTCTGGATTTTTGTTTTAGATTCTGTCTCTCACAGTTGAAGTGTACCTATGATAAAAATTACAGACCTCTACATGCTTTGTAAGTAGGAAAACCTGCAAAATCGGCAGTGTATCAAATACTTGTTCTCCCCACTGTATATATATATATAGCTATATCGGCCATTCAAATGTTGTATTTATATATACAATATATATAAATAATATTTAATGTGTGTGTGTATATATATATATATATATATATACACACACACACACACATTAAATATTATTTATATATAGCTATATATATATATATAGCTATATCGGCCATTCAAATTTGTAATTTATATATATAATATATAATATATATATAATATATAAATAATATTGTGTGTGTATATATATAGCTATATCAACCATTCAATTTTTAAATTATGTATATAACTTTAAACAGTATCATTTACAATTATCTACAACGTGATGTGTGGATGAATGTTGTTACAAGCTAGCTCACGTTAGCAGACTCTTGCTAGCTAAAAGTAGCAGGCTCGTGTTAACTAATATACAAGCTGGCTAACATGCTAAATGCGTAGCTAACCACATCCACTGAACCAGTTATGTATCCATAGGGGTGATCGATCTTGAAGACGCCCATGATCTACTTTTCAAGCGAATCGTAGAGATATGTTCAAGATCGACCACCCCTATGTCTACATAACTGGTTCAGTGGATGTGGTTAGCTACGCATTTAGCATGTTAGCCAGATTGTATATTAGTTAACACGAGCCTGCTACTTTTAGCTAGCAAGAGTCTGCTAACGTGAGCTAGCTTGTAACAACATTCATCCACACATCACGTTGTAGATAATTGTAAATGATACTGTTTAAAGTCCAATCTTTAGAACTGTTTACTGTGTTACTACTGGCCAACACACTATTTATTTATAGTCAACCACTGGCTAGATAGCTAGCCATTTCGATTTCCTAACTGTGAATCTTAAGTGAAATGTTAGAACATCTCTGATGTCACTTCCTGTGTGTGTAAACGTTTAGCGCAGTACCTCACACGTCCCATAGTTGGCGTATCAGTGAGTGAGCAAAAATGTGATACACACTTACACAGATGGTTTCAAAAAATTGTGACAAATCTGGCCTAAGGAGATTTTTGCAGCAGGTATATATTTGAGGCTGTAGAACACTGTGGTATGCTCAGAAAAGTGAGGACATCGATTTTTGTCCTGACTTCTACACATGTCCTGACTTTGTTGGTGTGTATTCATACTTTTGTCCTGATATGTCACAAATACAAACACACACACACACACACACACACACACACACACACACACACACACACACACACACACACACACACACACACACACACACTCTACAAGCAGTATCAGTACTGAGAGATAGGAGGAGAAGCACTATGGACAGAAGAAGAGAGAGTATAACTAGCTCATTAACAGTGGTGTGTATTTATGGATGCCAAGGGAAGCCAGGCTTCCCCAAACATTTTACAGATTTTGTATTTATATTTTTTATCTGTAGTCTCTCTATGTTTCATAATTGTCCTTAAATTCGCAAGAGGCTGAATGTATCTCACCAGAGAAGGCATCCGAGCGAGCGAAGCAGTACCCTCTGTCTCTGTATGTGTAGGCCATCAATCTGATGCTGTCTGGTCCAAAAGAGTATGACATTTTTGCCGCCCGTAGCATGGAATGCAAGATAAGCCAGTGAACGTCCCTTGATACATTTAAAAATAATAATAATAGCCAATCAGCGTTGAGCTAGACTGAGTGACCTCAACTCTGAATGGTCCTGCTGCAACAAAAAAAAGTGTAAAAGGAAGCCCGTTTGGATTTGGCTTCACTCCAATCACATCGCATCAAGAGCATACATCATTGACAGCATACATACGTTGTGCGTCTCGTTGTGTTGTTGTCCTCCGGTGGCTAGCTAGCTACCTAAAATTGTCCCTTTCCTAAGTTAGCCATTGATGGAGATAGGGATTTGGACTTGTGGTTTTACTTAATTCTGGCCAGTGATTATAACGGCAATTCTGATACAACCATAAATTCACACATATGTGCCCCTGGCCTGAGAAGATGGCAGTTCAGTATGTAGTTAGATATAGAGGCGAATGTTAACTAGCTAGCGCTGCCCATGAAAGGAAGTTAGGCTAGCAAGCAAGCATTTTAGCCAGGTAGCCAGTGTTTACTGTATGACAGAGTCATAGACAGTTTCTTCAACATGAGAGAGAGGATGATGGCATTGGCGTTTCTCTGCAAGTATGGTGAGTCAACATTTTTTTTCTACTTACACGAACACACACGTGCGCGCGTACACACACACACAGAAATCAGAACCATGGACATCCACATCATATTTATCTTACGTTGATTGGACTAAATTGTTTTGGTATCTTATAGTTGTCGCTGTGTTAGACTAAGCAGAGGTGATTAGATGATGTTGAAATATTAAAGTTGAAATGATACCGGAATAGTGGAGGCAGCTCTTGTTTTCTTTGCGAACTGCGGTAACTCTCCATGGTTCTAAGTCAATAGTTGTTGAGTAGTCTGAAAATGTCGGAAACATGAACTTGCTTGACCATGCTGTAGGTCATGTAACTGTCTGTTACACGCAATATGCTTTGTGGACTTCACCGGACAGATGTTGCACTCCGTTTTTGTGATGAAACAAAGGTGTGGGTGAATTTATTCTGCCACTGTCTTCTTATTGTCAGATTTTAGGCTTATATATCATGCTGGCAAGGCATATGAACAAACAGGTTATAGAGCAAAAAACTGATTTATCACAACACATAGGTTATATGGCTTTTTTGTCTGGCGGTTTTACTCATGCATCGCTACCAGCGTTAAGGGAGCAGTGTGACAAACTCAAAAATACTGATAGAACCCTTTATCTCACCCTTTTACCCCTCTCACCCTTTTACCCCTCTCACCCTTTTACCCCTATCACCCTTTTACCCCTCTCAGCTTATTACCACCACCACCAACTAATATTTTTAGTATCTATAAAAAAAAACTAAAACAAAGTGATGAGTCTTGTTTGAAATTGATTATAAATGTAAAAGTTTCTCCCAGATTAGATTCATTTGAACTTTTCACGATGGATAGTGTACGCTGCTGGAAGACCACAAAATCAATACCACAAAGCTCTCTAAAACCGTTTTAGATTGTTGTCAGCTGAGTTTAGTGAAAGTCTCCACAAACAAAAGAGTTCTGTATCACTTTGAATCACACACACACACACACACACACACACACACACACACACACACACACACACACACACACACACACACACACACACACAGGCTATTGGAAATTATACGGCAATGTTCTTGGGAACGAATAGCAGTTGTTGGAGAAGGAGATGGTAACAGTACAGAAAAAAAGGTGCTGTCTTAACACGTTTCAGGTAAGACCCAGATGCAGACAAAGTTGAAGTAACAACAGTTTATTAAATAGAACCAGGGAAGGCAAAAGAAAGGTCAAGGGCAGGCAGTGGTCAGTAATCCAGAAAGGTGGGGCAAAGGTACAGGACGGCAGGTAGGCTCAGGCAGAATGGTCGGAACTGGGAAAGGCTATGAAAAACAGGAACAATCGTGAGACAGGAGCAGAGGAAAAAGCACTGGTAGGCTTGACGGAACAAAACAAACTGGCAACAGAGAACACAGATATAAATACACTGGGGATAATGGGGAAGATGGGAGACACCTGGAGGGGGGTGGAGACAATCACACAGGCAGGTGAAACAGATTAGGGTGTGACATATCTAGAACCAAAAAGGGTTCTTTGGCTGTCCCCATAAGAGAACAACTTTCAAGAACCCTTTTTAGTTCCAGGTAGAATCCTTTTGGGTTCCATGTAGAACTCTTCCCACAGAGGGTTCAACGTGTAACCAAACAAGGTTATGCATGGAACAAAAAAGTGTTTCTAACTGGAACCAAAAAATAGTTATCCTATAGGGACAGGCGAAAAACCCTTTGGGAACCCTTTTGTCTAAGAGTGTAGAGAGAAAGAGAGAGAGAGAGCGAGAGAGAGAGAGAGAAAGAGAGAGAGCGACAGAGAGAGAGAGACAGAGAGAGACAGAGATCACATGCTTTGGCAATGTTAACAAAGGTTTCCCATGCCAATAAAGCCATTGAATTGAATTGAATTGAATTGAATTTAAATGTATAATTCAAGTCAATCTGGTGAGAAAACTGGGGTAGACAAGTTTGACAGATACAGTAAACACACATACACAGGTACAACAGGACAGAGAGAAACAACCAAGCCATGAGAGAAAGGAAAACTAGAGGAGACTGAGCACGCCTAAGTAGCTCTTTAAAAAGGTAATTAAAACCGAATTGGGTATCTTTGTTTGAATTAGTGTGAGACAGTGTTGCTGTCATCATCACTGCTCAGAGACAAAGGAGTCGTTATAACAATAGCCAACAATAGACTTCATCTATCCTCATCAACAATGTGACAGGTGGCCTCCCCCTCCCTCCCTCCCTCCCTCCCTCCCTCCATCCCTCTCCTTCTCCTTCTCCCTTGGTCGTTCTGTCTCCTTCTCTGTGCTATCCATCATTAGTTCCATCCTGCTGCGGTGAGAAAGACAGATTGTCTCTAGGAGTGATGAGAGTGTCAGGGGAGGCAGAGAGAACAAACTCCTATCGGGAGTCATCACAGTAGAGGTAGGAGTAGAGAGGAGAGTAAAGCATATACACCCAGGGCTGGACACACAGACATATATTAAGTCTAATCCTGGACAGAAAAGCACTCATTTATTGATTTAATTATTAGTCATGTTATCAGATTACTCATTGATGAGCAGCCTAATCGATAACCTCTGATAGTATGGATAAGAAGCATTAGCTTTGGTGTATCTAGCAGACCTGGGTTCAAATATGAGTATTTCATGATTTGTTATTTAAATACGCATTTTCTGTTTATTTCAGTAATCAACTACCGGCTCTGAAGCTCATCGAATGTGGAAGGGCCAGCAAACTATTACAGACTACAAAGGGAAGCACAGCCGCGAGCTGCCCAGTGACACAAGCCTACCGGACGAGCTAAATCACTTCTATGCTCGCATTGAGGCAAGCAACACTGAGGCATGCATGAGAGCATCAGCTGCTCCAGACGACTATGTGATCACACTCTCCGTAGCCGATGTAAGGTCAACATTCACAAGGCACCGGGGCCAGACAGATTACCAGGACGTGTACTCCGAGCATGCGCTGACCAACTGGCAAGTGTCTTCACTGACATTTTCAACATTTACCTGATCGAGTCTGTAATACCTACATGTTTCAAGCAGACCACCATAGTCCCTGTGCCCAAGAACACTAAGGTAACCTGCCTAAATGACTACAGACCCGTAGACTCACGTCTGTAGCCATGAAGTGCTTTGAAAGGCTGGTCATGGCTCACATTAACACCTTTATCCCAGAAACCCTAGACCCACTCCAATTTGCATACCACCCAAACAGATCCACAGATGATGCAATCTCTATTGCACTCCACACTGCCCTTTCCCACCTGAACAAAAGGAACACCTACAGCTCAGCGTTCTACACCATAGTGCCCTCAAAGCTCATCACTAAGCTAAGGATCCTGGGATTAAACACCTCCCTCTGCAACTGGATCCTGGACTTCCTGACGGGCCGCCCCCAGTTGGTAAGGGTAGGTAACGGCCCTAAAGTCAAGTATGAGAAACTGACGCCTCACAAGTCCTCAACTGGCAGCTTCATTAAATAGTACCCGCAAAACACCAGTCTCAACGTCAACAGTGAAGAGGCGACTCCGGGATGCTGGCTTTCTAGGCAGAGTTGCAAAGAAAAAGCCATATCTCAGACTGGCCAATAAAAATAAAAGATTAAGATGGGCAAAAGAACACAGACACAGGACAGAGGAAGATTGGAAAAAAGTGTTATGGACAGACAATACTCTAAGTTTGAGGTGTTCGGATCACAAAGAAGAACATTCGTGAGACGCAGACCAAATGAAAAGATGCTGGAGGAGTGCTTGACGCCATCTGTCAAGCATGGTGGAGGCAATGTGATGGTCTGGGGGTGCTTTGGTGGTGGTAAAGTGGGAGATTTGTACAGGGTAAAAGGGATCTTGAAGAAGGAAGGCTATCACTCCATTTTGCAACGCCATGCCATACCCTGTGGAGGGTGTTTAATTGGAGCCAAGTTCCTCCTACAACAGGACAATGACCCAAAGCACAGCTCCAAACTATGCAAGAACTATTTAGCAAAGTTTGAAGGACACATTTATTATTTCAATAAAAAATCATTATTTATGACCTTGTCAACGTCTTGACTATATTTCTTATTCATTTTGCAACTCATTTCATGTATGTTTTCATGGAAAACAAGGACATTTCTAAGCGACCCCAAGTAGTGTACATATTACCTCAATTAGCCCGACTAATCGGTGCCCCCGCACACTGACTCTGTACCGGTACCCAGGGCTGGCGCGTGCGTATAGGCAGACTAGGCAACCGCCTAGAGCGGCACTTTGGAAAGGCGGCAAAATGTGGGCTTATAATTTTTTTTTATAATAATACAAAAATTGGGTCCAAAATATTAATATTTAAAAAAAATACAATTAGCCGCTCATTTTGCCGACTCTTGTAGTCCATTGGTGAAGTATGTGTATCTGTCAATCAAACTCACCAATCAGCGCCCCCCTCCCCGTCTCACGAGGTCAGCTAATGTTTTGTGGTTATGTGTTCTTAAGTTGTCTGAGTTCAGTTTATGGGGGAGGGGGAATGTTAGAGTGCCAACCGTAACCGAGCCTTGCATGGCCGGAGGTTAGGTTCGTTGTCAAAAGCTGAAGGAGGATAATAAAGTCTGACGTTCCTGGAGTCGTGCAGTGGATGGGGCATCGTTTGGTCATATGGAACGTTTTCACGAATGGCCTTGCAAAACACGATAGATGCACAGAATCAGTGCAAACTGACTGCTGAGACAAATCACTGTCAAGATGTGTTGCATCAATTGATCAATCTTATCAGAGTTATGGCTATGCAAAACCTAGCATTTAGAGGCAGCACAGATAGATTGTTTGGGCATAACAATGGCAACTTTCTCAAACTAGTGGAGATGATCAGCCTTTTTGACAGCGTTATGGCTGAACATATAAGGAGAGTAACTTTAAAAGAAACACATGTTCACTATTTTGGCAAAGACACTCAAAATGAAATCATAGCTATGCTAGCATCACAGATTCAGCAGAAAATTCTCACGATGCTTAAGTCAGCTAAATACTACTCCATAATTTTGGATTGTACTCCGGATGTGAGTAGAACCGAACAGATGATGGTGATTGTACGTCTCGTTACGACGCAGCCAAGTGTGGAGACCAGAGAGCATTTCTGAAAGGTAAGATAAGCGTTTTAGTCTTTAGTGTTTTTAAGCTGTGAATCTGCTGATGATACGCGCCTTGCGCGCTTTTGTGTCCGTGTGTTTTACGCACAAGGTTTTGTATATAAATATTTTCAATATTACTACAGTCACTATTTAGACACTTTGTGCGTTGCACTTGTCTATTTGCGTGATGTGTATGTTTGTGTTGCTGTTTTTTTGCTTATGGCTCGTATTGGCTGCGTGTTGTTGGTGTATTGTACGTTGAAAATAGAGGGGCGGCACAATTGTGTTTCGCCTAGAGCGCCAGAAATCCCACCTGTATATAGCTTCGCTACTGTTTTTTATTGTTTTTTTCTTTACTTATTTATTGTTTACTTAATACTTATTTTTTACTTAAATGCTGCACTTTTGGTTAGGGCTTGTAATTAAGCATTTCACTGTAAGGTCTACACCTGTTGTATTCGGTGCACGTGACAAATTTACTTTGTTGGACAGTATCTAATCATTTCATATTAATAACCTACTATTTGAAAATATTATAAACTATTATTTCAAATACTACTTGGACCTGGGTTTAAAAGGGTTTAAATGCAACTACTTACTTTGAATACTTACTTTGAAATATATGTGAAAGTAATTGAAATAATTGAAATTGTAATTGAATCCAGGTCTGATATCTTCCCTTTATTTTATCCAAGTTGTGAATATTTTGAGTGGGAAACCATTAAATTATTTAAGTTTGTATACCATCCCCTGCTATAAGCAATTTGACTCCAGACCTTGAAGGCTAAACTGATCCTAAATCAGCTCTCATACTCTGAGATTCTTGATACATACAGCCTCCTTATTGTTTTAGTGTGATTCCTCAGGAGAAAACTGTTCCAGACAGAGAGAACTGTTCCAGACAGAGAGAACTGTTCCAGACAGGCAGAGAGAACTGTTCCAGACAGGCAGAGAGAACTGTTCCAGACAGAGAGAACTGTTCCAGACAGAGAGAACTGTTCCAGACAGGCAGAGAGAACTGTTCCAGACAGAGAGAACTGTTCTAGACAGAGAGAACTGTTCCAGACAATCCACTGTGTCCAGACAGAGAGAACTGTTCCAGACAATCCACTGTGTCCAGACAGAGAGAACTGTTCCAGGCAATCCACTGTGTCCAGACAGAGAGAACTGTTCCAGGCAATCCACTGTGTCCAGACAGAGAGATGATTCAAATTGATGACAGAGTCTGGCCTGGCATTGTTCCTCTGTCTGTGTGAGACGTGAAGGAAGGGAGAAACACACACACACACACACACACAGATGAGTATAGCGACCTTTGCAAACACCTCTGGAATCACTTGTCCCATAATATATTAGGGTAACCACTAGTATGACTGTTTATATAGCAGACGGCAGAATTGATGGTATGAGGATTGGAAGGTGCAGCCATTCTGTAGCAGACTCCTGCTGTTGGGTTGGATAGCTGTAATTCTCTGTCTCATTTCAATACTCTACTGCTGGCTAAAAGACAGCTAGTAACTGGGACCTTGCCTGAGGCGTGTGTGTGTGTGCGTGTGTGTGTGACAGACGCAGCCACCATTCTCCTTGTACACAGCAAACAGCCATTCAATCAATTAGGCCCGTCAGACCTACAGAACAATGGTAAGAGGATTTATTATACAAAGGGTAACGTCAAGTGAGGTAGGGAAAGTTTGGTTGAGGCCGGACTAGGTGGGATGAGGTAGGGTGAGATGGGAAGAGTTAGGGCGAGGTAGAGTTTAGATGGGGTGATGTAGGGTGAGGTAGGGCTTAGATGGGGTGATGTAGGGTGAGGTAGGGTGATGTGGGGTGAGGTAGGGTGATATGGGGTGAGATGAGGTGAGGTAGGGTGAGAGTGTTAGGGTTAGGGTGTGTGCGTGTTTTTTGTTCTCTGAATACAGTATCAGCTGCACTGTGCTGGGTCCTGGCCCCCTCCTCCCAAACCTCACCTACTTATTAAACACACATACAGGCACTGCAGACGTGTCACAAAGCCACAGACACAGACACACACTGAAACGTAGCAGGCCTGTGAGTGGTGTTGCGGTGGAGCGTAAATAAAGGCCATTCCCCTCCCCAGTGTCTAACAGCTAAATCTATGGAGGGGTGGAGACAGTTCAAGGACAGCAGAGGAGAGAGTGAACCACACACACCAATACAGTAGTGATGGAGATGTTGGTTGACTCCTCTTCTCTCCGTGGCAGAGATCCATCCTTACACACAGAGATCACTGTTCCCCCTGTTCTGCTCCTACTCAATCACACACACCTCACCTCAATCATCTCTCCGTATTACAAACAATGGAGACAATACAATTGGACACGTACTCTCCAGTAATAACATGTCTGTGTGTATTGTGCGTGGTTGTTAACAGCAAATCGCTTGTATCTACATGTATGAGGGCAGTCAGGTAGCAGGAGATTGGATCTGAACAGCCAAAGGCTGAGTTTACTGATCTCATTATTATTATTTTTCCCTCTATCAGCACACACACACACACAAACACACACAAACACTCCACATATCCGCATGACTGGGTGATTGTCATAATGTCTGTGTGAGTATTGGGGGTGAGGGTTGTGTGTGCAGGCAGCATGGGGTATCATTAAAGTGATCTGGGCATGTGCTGTCAGATACAGGGCCTTCAGAAAGTATTCACACCCCTTGACTTCTTCCACATTTTGTTGTGTTTTCTCAACTATCCCATAAAGACAAAGTGAAAATGGTTTTTTAGACATTTTTGCAAATGAAAATATCTCGTTTACATAGGTATTACCACCCCTAGACTTTCAAGACAATTTAAGTCACAACTGTAACTCGGCCAGTTAGGAACATTCACTGTCTTCTTGGTAAGCAAATCCAGTGTAGATTTGGCCTTGCATTTTAGGTTATTGTCATGCTGAAAAGTAAATTAATCTCCTAGTGTCTGATGGAAAGCAGACTGAACCAGGTTTTTCTCTAGGATTTTGCCTGTGCTTAGCTCCATTCAGTTTATTTGTATTTTTTTATCCTGAAAAACTCCCCACTCCTTAACGATGACAAGCATACCCATAATATGATGCAGCCACCACTATGCTTGAAAATATGGAGAGCGGCACTAAGTAATATGTTGTATTAGATTTGCACCAAAGGGACATTCAGGACAAAAAGTGAATTGCTTTGCCACATTTTTTGCAGTATTACTTTAGTGCCTTGTTGCAAACAGGATGCATGTTTTGGAATACTTAAATAAGGGCTGAAAATGGGATATAAGTATAGAGCTAGGATATAAGGATGGAGCTGGGATATAAGGATGGAGCTGGGATATAAGGATGGAGCTGGGATATAAGGATGGAGCTGGGCTATAAGGATGGAGCTGGGCTATAAGGATGGAGCTGGGATATAAGGATGGAGCTGGGATATAAGGATGGAGCTGGGATAAGGATAAGCAAGCTCTTTGATACATTAGCAGTTGCCAGGGTTTATGTGAGAGATGCTTCTGCAGCGCTCCACAGCCTGAGGATATACTCTCTCCCTCCTCGTCTCTCCTGTCCTGTCTTGTCTTCTTTTCCACCATGCTGAACATTCTACTACCCCGAGCTACAGCTGCCCTCCCTGGCCCTACCTGTGTCTGCACTTATCCCATCACCCTGTCTGCCTGTGTGTGTGTGTGTGTGTGTGTGTGTGTGTGTGTGTGTGTGTGTGTGTGTGTGTGTGTGTGTGTGTGTGTGTGTGTGTGTGTGTGTGTGTGTGTGTGTGTGTGTGTGTGTGTGGCGCGCATCTTTTTGAAAAGTCAAACTCCATCTTGTTCATCATTAAATTCTAACCTGTATATGGAGCAACAATGTATTGAGTGGTCAAAGCTTTTATTTTCTCCAACAACAAGGACGTGGTAATAGCACAAATAACATAGCAGGTAGGATCCATGTCGATTCCACAAAGACCGGCTGACATTTTGTTATTCAAAAGCAATTTCTTGCAGAGTGAAACAGACGGCCAATTCATGAGGTTATTTCACAAAGACACGCTATTCATCAAACCCTCCATTGATCTCTAAAAAGGAGGGAGGTAGGCTTGGGTTGGAAGAGAATATAATTCTTGTAAAAGGTGTGTCTGTTATGGTTGCATCTCTAGCTTTGATGAGGTATTGATAATATATGAACGATGTGATGATCATGACTTGTTCACTCTGACTGAGTAGAACTAGTAAACTGTTGGTCGCTAAATCCAGGACTATAAAAATACAGAAAACAGCTGAAGCTCGTCAGAGTGGTTGGCTTGATATGCCCTCACCCGTCTGATCAGTTGGCTGGTATAACCTCACCCGTCAGAGCGGTTGGCTGGTATGCCCTCACCCATCAGAGTGGTTGGCTAGTATGCCCTCACCCGTCAGAGTGGATGGCTTGATATGCCCTCACCCGTCAGAGCGGTTGGCTTGATATGCCCTCACCCGTCAGAGCGGTTGGCTTGATATGCCCTCACCTGTCAGAGCGGTTGGCTTGGTATGACCTTAACCGTCAGAGCGGTTGGCTTGATGTGCCCTCAACGTCAGAGCGGTTGGCTTGATATGCCCTCACCCGTCAGAGCGGTTGGCTGGTATGCCCTCACCCGTCTGAGCGGTTGGCTAGATATGTTCTGACCCGTCTGGGCGGTTGGCTTGATATTCCCACACCCGTCTGGGCGGTTGGCTTGATATGCCCTCACCCTCTAGTAAATTATGCTAATCTGCCCAGTATATGGTTGTCCTGCCAGAACTTAATGTTGAGGCCCTTTGTCACCACACACAAGGACTCAGCTGCTTCCATTAGAATATGTTTTATATAAGTGTGGTTTATCGTAAAGATTATTTTGTATCCTTTTGTTTTAGTACAAACTGAAAATAAAGAAATATAAAAAAAGTAATATTACATAAAATACTTTGTAACCAGATAGTGTCCTTCAAGCGTATATTTAGTACAATGTGGCAGTAAGCCAGTAGTATACAATAATGTGCTTCATTTGCAGGATTTCTCCCAGTGCTTATGAATTCACCCCAGCTACCGGTGAGGCGAAAGAGGCATCCTTAATACGCAGACTTTAAGCCTTAATTTAACTAAAGTGGTCAGATTTATGCATTTAGAATAATGAACATCAGCATTCATTACCCATCCACAGGGTAATGCACACACACAGCTAATGTCAATTTAAAACTTGCTTCATCATCCCAATGGGAGGAGGAGGAGGAAGAGGGAGGGAGGGAGGGAGGGAGGGAGGGAGAGAGAGGAGAGAGAGAGAGAGAGGAGAGAGGAGGAGAGAGAGAGAGAGAGGAGAGAGAGAGAGAGAGAGAGAGAGTAGAGAGGAGAGAGAGAGAGAGAGAAGACGAGAGAGAGGAGAGAGAGAGAGAGAGGAGAGAAGAGAGAGAGAGAGGAGAGAGAGAGAGAGAGAGAGAGAGAGAGAGAGAGAGAGAGAGAGAGAGAGAGAGAGAGAGAGAGAGAGAGAGAGAGAGAGAGAGAGAGAGAAGAGAGAGAGAGAGAGAGAGAGAGAGAGAGAGAGGACAAGTACATTAGAGTGTCTAGTTTCAGAAACAGACGCCTCACAAGTCCTCAACTGGCAGCTTCATTAAATAGTACCCGCAAAACACCAGTCCCAACGTCAACAGCGACTCCGGGATACTGGCCTTCTAGGCAGAGTTGCAAAGACTAAGCCATATCTCAGATTGGCCAATAAAAAGAAAAGATTAAGATGGGCAAAATAACACAGACACTGGACAGAAGAAGATTGGAAGATTGGAAAAAAGTGTTATGGACAGACGAATCTAAGTTTGAGGTGTTCGGATCACAAAGAAGAACATTTGTGAGACACAGACCAAATGAAAAATGCTGGAGGAGGCAATGTGATGGTCTGGGGGGCTTTGGTGGTGGTAAAGTAGGAGATTTGTACAGGGTAAAAGGGATCTTGAAGAAGGAAGGCTATCACTCCATTTTGCAACGCCATGCCATACCCTGTGGACGGAGCTTAATTGGAGCCAATTTCCTACTACAACAGGACAATGACCCAAAGCACAGCTCCAAACTATGCAATAACTATTTAGTGAAGAAGCATTTAGCTGGTATTCTGTCTGTAATGGAGAGGCCAGCACAGTCACCGGATCTCAACCCTATTGAGCTGTTGTGGGAGCAGCTTGACCGTATGGTACGTAAGAAGTGCCCATCAAGCCAATCCAACTTGTGGGAGGTGCTTCAGGAAGCATGGGGTGAAATCTCTTCAGATTACCTCAACAAATTGACAACTAGTATGCCAAAGGTCTGCAAGGCTGTAATTGTTGCAAATGGAGGATTCTTTGACGAAAGCAAAGTTTGAAGGACAATTCTATAAATCATAAATCATTATTTATAACTGTATTTCTTCGCTATATTTCCTATTCATTTTGCAACTAATTTCATGTATGTTTTCATGGAAAACAAGGATAAGTGACCCCAAACCTTTGAACGATAGTGTACAGTATATACACACATACACACACTTATACACACATTAATACACACACTTATACACACAGTTCAAACAGGCATGCATGTGCACACAGTGCCAGCCCTTCAAGAGAAGTATGCCCTCTTTCTTTTCCTGTTGGCTACTAAGTGAGCCCGCTAATGCTTTCTGCTCTGCCTGGCTTCTGCTCTATGCTCTAGGGCACAGGGACTCAGCTGAAGAAGTGGCCCCTGGAACAATGCATTACAGACACACACACACACGCGCTACATGAGGCTCGTTTCGACCTCATAGTGCCCTGGACTGACACATTATTTTTCTGTGCATGGACACACTAAAGAATGCCCCTGGAGCGATACTTTCCACCCCAGACTAGCATGTCAACATAATGGCTAATTTTACCATGTATCAAAGACGTCCTCTGCTCACGACCTTACTCCTTGCACCTCCTTAACCTTTTAGACGAAGAAGAAGAAGAAGAAGAAGAAGAAATAGAAGAAGAAGAAAGAAAGGAATAATTCCAGTTGACAGCATAGCACTGCAGGAGATATCCATGGTTCTGAATGACTGATGTAACTTACAGCTGCTGTCCGTGGTGCTGATCTCTGTCTTTCTGTTGGTGCTGTAGGGCTCACACGCTGTTTGGCAAGGGAACAGGGAGACAGGGATCAGCACCTAGGACAGCTCCTGTAGCATCGCTGCACTGCGATACTAATGACGATACATGCAGGCCACTGTGAGTTCATCCTAACCAGGTGGTTCATGGAGACAGTCAGAGTCAAAGAGTCTCCTACTTAATATGATTTTACTGATTTACTTCCTATGCCTGTGTACTCAGCAATGTGAGACAGTTCAAACCAGGACCTCAGACAGCAGTGTGTTTGTGTGTGTGTACACTAAGTTGGGGGATAATGAAGTATTTTTATGTTTCTTTGCTGCTCTCTTTGACCTATATACTGTAGGTCACAGACTCTGATCTCACACACACACACAGACAAACACACAAACACACAGACACACAGACACACACACACACACACACACACACACACACAGCTCTTCACACTGGATAATACACTTTCTTACTCTTACATGAGTAATGGGAAAGCTATGAGTGATGTTAAATGACAGGGCTGGTTATACTTTTCCAGTCCCCTCATTTCCCC